>JARKHS020012566.1:0-21964 GCA_030143305.2 Amblyomma americanum | reverse complement strand
GCCCATGGCTGCGCAGTAGTCGGGGCTGGTCCTGGGCGCTCGGGTGACCGCCGCTGGTCGCGGCGCTTCCGGGTGAACGGCGCGAGCACGTGCGCTGCTCGGGTGGCGCGGGTCTTCTCGGGTCCGGTGACCCTGCGTCCGCTGCCGGCGGACCTCTCGCTCCGTCTGGGTCCGTGCGCGCCTGGGGCACGGGCAAAAAGCGCGCGCCGCGATCGAGCGTGCCCCGGCGGCGGCAGCGCGAAGGTTCGCGCAAAGCGACCTCCTCGGTTGCTGGCGCCATCTGGCTGCTCGTGCGCTCACCTAACCCCCTCGTGCCGCAGCGGCGAAAGTATAGTTTAAAGTTTTCGAAATTGCCCCCTCCCCCCCCCCCCCCAAAAAAAAAAAATTGTTCCTCTTGACTTGTTTCCTTTTTCTTAAATTCTTTTCTTCTTTCACGGCATGAAGAACAGAAGAGCAGGAAGGGGGTGGCATGCGACGCAGCCCCTGTTCGGTAGTCCTGAGGTGAATTTCTACGAATGGAACTGCAAAGCAAGAATTCATCTTTGCTACTTCAGTTCATTCAATAGCAAAACGCTACCTGTTCGTGCGTGAGGGCAGTAAAACTCGCGAACGGAAGAGACTGGAGTTCAGTGGCGGTCGTTGCTTATTGTTCTAATATTTACCACTCTTCTGGACAGTTTTATCCAACTCTTTTTTTTTTCTTACTCTAGCGAACTTCTCACAGGCAAGGTCTGCAAATATAGAATGAAAGTATAGCTCCTAGCTGCGTGCGATATCTCGGTATGTATGTTTCCGGAGAGCTATCAGGAATCTACTGGAGAACATTTCTGGCAGTTTATTTTCTGCACGCGTGCCGAGTTCTACAGATGCTCCAGCTGCGGCTTTCTAAGCCAGCAGTCGTCCCTGGATTCGACTTCGGTGAACAGCGGTCGCCTTCGAGGTGCGCGCGAGTAGAATTCGGACGCACCCATCCACTGCTTTTCCCAAGGTCATAGCACTATGCATTTACTGCTCCACAGTTTCTTTCGCATATCCTGAATGGCCGACCGAGCCTTTTTTTTTCGTTGATAATCATCAGCAGCTTCCTGAAGGCCCTCAAGTTAGCACCAAGGGAAGTCTTCCCAGGCTGTGGCACATTACAGATCCTGCTCCAAGCTGTCAATCTTCTCTGGTAAAGCATCAGCCGCCGCAAATTCCGGCGCAAATTGAACCTCACTATCTCACCCACTATAGTGGGTGGTACCTTAACAATGCCAAAATGACGACCGTGACCTATGTAACGAACCGTGCTATTGTTATATTCTGGCCTACATCTATGTGTATTTTTGTGTTAGTTGCTCACAGGGACCGGTATGCGTGCTCAAATTTTATGATATTTAAGGGATACAAATATTTTTCTTTATGAGCCTAAGAAGGACGCAGTTGAATTGAGAGTTCAATTCAATTTAATTCAATTCCATTTATTTTCCAGAAAATTCTGGCGGCTGCCTGGACTAAAAGCTGTAGGTATACAGCTTGACGAGGCCCAGGCAGCCGTTACAAGGCATAGAAGCAGACTTTGTTGAGAACTTTTACATATACACACAAAAAAAACGAACACATAGTCAGGTTACAGTTTTCACAAAAAAAAACAGGACCGCCAGAAAGCACAAAATCATCAATAAATTACAATAGGGAAATACAGAAAACATATTTACATAAGATACAAGGGAGCAGCTGTACTTGGGCGCGAATTATACACCAGGAATTATTTTTGAAGAAATAATTCACGCAATGCTTTCTTAGTAGGGTTATTTATGTCTTTATATCTATTTAAAATTACTGGAAGATTGTGCTGTAGTGCTTGGAACTTATAGTCAGTGCGAAAATGGGGAACTAACCAAGTGTCTGTGTTGCGAGTATTAACTGTGTGATCGTTCTGTTTCAGTAGCGCAGTGCCTTCTATCATAGACCTAAAGGATGACGACAGATGAAATGAAAGCAATATTCGGAATTCATACATACTTTGACTTTTTAACGCACTGAATGTTTCAAAAGCTTGCCGTGTGTGGCTTAGGTAATCAAGATTGGCAATGTGACGTATAGCTTTCTTTTGCAGAAGGTAAATTTTTTCTAGGTTGGTCTTAGTTGTTGTCAACCAGACTAATGAGCAATAGCTTATTTGCGAGACAAATAATGCATTATATATTTGTAGCTTTATTTTACCAGGAAGGAACGCGCGGCAACGAGCAATTGCACCTGTTACCAACGAGAGGTTTTTTATTATCTTCTCAACATGCGAATCCCATGTAAGGTGTGAAGAAAATGTTACACCTAGTATGGTGTGTTCGTGAACAATTTCAATTTCTTCACCACCACAAATGATCTTTTTTTCTAGACGAAAATTTTTGTTTCTTGCACAAAATAACATAACTTTCGTTTTTGCAGGATTAATTTTTAGTAGATTAATATCAGACCATTCACGAAGCCGATTAAGAAGTTGATTACACTTGGTGACTAGTTCATTCACATCAGGACCAGAGAACAAAATCGTGCAGTCATCAGCGTAAATAATGAATTTTAAACCTTGGTCAATGTTCACAATACTGTTTAAATAGACATTAAATAGCAGAGGGCCTAGTACACTTCCCTGAGGTACGCCTCTGATTATAGGTAGCAGAGATGATTGGTGGTTTCGAATATATACACACTGTTGCCTGTCAGCTAAGTAAGATTTTATTAAAGATAAAGGGTTGCCACGAATCCCATAGACTGAGAGCTTATGAGTTAGGATACCATGATCCAGGGAATCAAAAGCCTTACTAAAGTCTATAAAGAGGCCAAGGGTTATTAGTTTCATTTGTATATTTTGCAGCACGTGTTCCTTTAACCCCAATAAAGCTAGCTCAGTAACGCGCGAATGAGTTTTCTTTATGTCTTTATAATGCCCGCCTTTATTACGATGCATCATTCTGCTACTACTGTTCGTGACGTGTCGCCTTCATATCACGAGCGCCCTCAATCTTAGACTCTCCTGGCATGTGTCGAATATTTACAAATAGTGAAGGGAACAGGGTAGATTAAAATAATAAAGAGACTTTTTTGTTTTTTCGTGATATATTTCCGCTTTATCCTGCACAAGAATAAATGTCAGTTGCGTGCGGAGAATATTTTTTAACGCGAAAAATGATATCTTTAGAAACAGGGTAGTCACCAACCTTGCATGCCACAGTTAGACCTATATGAGCAATGTCTAGCTTGTCTATGTAGAAAAAAAAAATAACGAAACAGGCGCTATGATTTTCTTCAGGCTTAGAGATGTTATTAGTGCTCATCTGGCAACTGTGAAAAGCTTCGTAGCATTTTGTTTTCAGACAAATTTAGCTTTAAGCGCTTTGTGACTTGCCTGAAGTGCATTTTTACTCTTGCATGCGGCTTCTGTGCGATTTCAAGAAAAATATCGATTTGCTTTTGGCTCTGAGCCTCGATTTTGACAGTCAATAGATTAAGTAATGCCGAAGAATTTCTTCAGGACGCACTGGTTTTGAGCTAGTCAGCGTATGTTGCCCCGTCATGCTGTTGAATTCTGCCAATGCCGCCCGACGCAGAGCACAGCGTCTAAATGGTGGCTAAGGCCCGCCTCGAGTAAATATTCTTCAACACTCTCGTTGTCGGCAGCACACAAAGACAAGCTGAAGGTGACTTACTGACCGCGGCTATGCACTGGTTGAGGAGGAAAAAGAAATACCTCCATGTTGAGAAAGAAAACGCAAATGAGTCATTTATGAGGCAAACAACAACAACAACAAATCAGTCTCGGAAGTCAAGTCTCAACGCAAGCAAGGCTCATACGGACACCAGCGCATCAGTCTGTATAGAGGAACGAAGGCGCACACGCCGTTGTTCGAGCCCTCCTACACAGAGCACCCCATCACACAGATGAGCACAACTGATAAAACATGCTGGGTGCATATTAAGAAATCCTGCAACACCATAAGCTTGGCTGAAGGAAATACGCGCCACCGGATGAAGAACTATAGTCAAAGAACACGGATTAACACTGAGAATACAAATACACATTTAAGTCCCGAAAGACTTCAGACTATCTACTCTGAACGCCCTGAGACACAGTGCGCACACTGTGGCAAAGAGGCGGACCTATACCACATGGTATGGGCCTGCCAAAACAACACATCTAATGGAAAGGATAAATGAAACGATGATTGAGTGGTGGGAGGAAATGCTGTCCAGCTCAAACCCGAAAGATCAGCAGGAGCTCAATGAAAGGGCTAGTGCGGCTGCAAGACCCAATGGACTCCCGGAATAGAGACCTACCACCAATTTTAGTTTCAATTAAAAGATTAACGCGAAAGCACTAATCCGGAGGTTCAGAGCATTTCAAATTGCATCTTGTATCTGCGTCTCCGCAGCATAGAAAAAAAAAGAGGCAGCAAAAAGAAAAAATCACATCCATATCCATGACTGGGAGTGGAACCCGCGGTGGAGCAATCAGATCAGTTTCAAAGGCAGCTGCGCGAGACCACTAGACTATCGCCGCAGTTTTTTTGTTTTTTTTTTGCATGGAAATAAATCCCGCTGAGCTACCAAATGTTTTACGTACACACATACAATTCCTCAATGCAGACAAACACTCTCTTGTCTTCGTACACTCCGCAACTCCTGCACATCAGAATTGCAGAAGTCATACACATGCGTTAAGAACAGGCAACCATTCAGTCTGCCGGACCTGCGCAGCATAAACCCCCCGCACCAAGGCGGACTGTTCTCTGAACAGAGATTTAGATGAAAGAGATGGTTCTGCGTGTCGATCCATAATGCGGTTCTTCCGCAGGTTAAATAGTCTAATCAGCACTAACAGATCGCACGGAATCCCGGAACCTTTCAGGACAAGCAAGAGCCATATAGTGTAAGGCGAAATCTCAATGTCCTTTTTGACTGTCCACTGAAGTATGTCCCAGAAAAACACTGCATCATGACGCCACACAAAGCAACAATCGATCATCTCTGGTTGGCCGCACAGGTGACGGTTCACCGACCATGGCGCAAAGTCTCCTTGGAGCGAAGCTAGGCCTATACGGGCAGAGTCGAAGTGTGGAGTTTAAAAAAGATGGTTTTTGGAGCTGGTTGAATATACATTCGTTTAACTCGCTTCAATACACTATAATGCGTAAAACCTAAATAAGGCTGTCGATAAACAGGCACGGGGAATAGGGTACTAGCAGCCGAACACGCCTCGTATTAAACTGCAGCACACTCTTGATGTGCGCATTGCAGAGCGTCGTAATCATCGACTTCCATCTGCCTTTCCTTTCGTCAAATCCAGCAGAAGGTTTAGACTCTGTTGATTTTGAGGGAAAGAAAGGTGCATAACTGGCTACCCTGAATCAGTGGACACCTCAATCGCGCTTTGAGGTATGGGGCGGTGGTGTCTACCTGCAAAATACCGTGCTTAATATGCACAATATTTCGTGATTAGCAATGCTAAATCGCCAGCCATTTTTTTATTATCATCTGCAACATTTTAGTTTCAGAGCGTGCCGGAAAAGACGTGCTCATTGGTATTTAGACGCCGAAAATAGGATGAATGCTGTGGTTTCTTTTAATTATGACTTTATTGCCCACGCAGACATTACCACGATATTTGGTGTTTCGCCAGGACGACGCACGGTGCTGTAGCTGTTTAAGGCTGACAATGATGACCTTATTTTGCGGAAAGGGCTGCGCAAGTCGTCACAAAATAGTCCCGGAAAGAAAGGTGATAGCAAATAAACAAGAAAAGTAATTATTGTGCACATGAGTATACGTTGCTAAATTCTATTGAAATAATATATCGACGTGCATTTTTTAGTGTAATGTTGAAATGAATCAATTTTTTCACTTCAAAACGTCACTTTTCGCATCAGTTGATCCTTTTTCTCGAGATCGAAGCACAAGCGCTAGAAACATTATTTTTTCCCAGTACCTATCAAAAAAAGGACGAGTCACTGAACTAGAATTATACAGATAAATGCAGCGAATTTTGCTTTACAGGTTGTTTATTGCTCATTTCATCCTGAAAACTAGTACTGGCCAGTAAATAAACAAACAATATAATAAATTGCTACTAAACTATAATTCTAGTTGAGTAAATGCAGAGAAAAGCTGGTTACAGTGGTATCACTGAGACCTCATAAACCCTAGTAGATTCTGAGTGAAATGGTCTCAAAGATCGGCTAAGATACGTGACAGGTATGGTGCATGCCTTGTCCATTTAAAAGAATAGACTGCATTCTTATGGATAGCATAAGGTCAAGCAATCCGAGCTAAAATTAGGGGTCCAGTGTATTAAGAAGAAGCCCAAAAGGTGGAGCAGACCTCGAATTCGTCGCAAGGCCAGGCCGAATTTTTCCTCATAAACTGCAAAGCTCGCGAGAAAGCAAAAGTCGAACCCGGATATATCGTACTCGAAAAAATCGCGAAACAGTTCGATATATAAGAAATGGCAGTAGGTAAGCTCATTCGTAACCTAGAAGCAGAAAAACATTGCACCCACGCTAGGGATGTGGTCCCTGAGGCGCCGTGCCACCCGCCAACGCGCTGGCAGCGCATCGACCACTACACATTGCTATGCCTAACCTGCTTCGCATCAATGTCGCAGCGGACGGTTCTTTGAAACTAGCCGCTCACTATTATGAGACGTCTAATTTTGTTTCCAGTACACTGTAAATAGAATAATCGCTTATTAAATTAAAGCACATTTAGCTTCCGCAACGCCTTCGGCAGTGAAGCGAGTGAAGCGTGCCAGGCGAAAGCGATATGGCATGAGAACATGCGCATGACACCGATATTGCGCCGAAAATGAGTACAAGATACTGAAGGCCAACATCAAGCACTCTCCACGTTCCCGTCGTAACATGGTTTCACAGCTCTAGTGCAGCCAGAAGATGTCCAAGGCCGCCGTTAGATGAAGCGCCCCTTGCAGGAGCGTGGCGCGCAGTTCGAGATACCGAATGACAGGAGAAATTCGAGTTCGATATACCGCGTTTCCAAGGGGCTAATCTGTGTGTTCCATAGATCCAATAATTCGAAATTCCTGGGTTCGATATATCAAGGCTCGACTGTAGATAGAATTTATTTTTAGCCGTACGGCTGCGCCCAGGCGTATTGAGATGCCGGGTGTACGAATATCAAATTTTTCGACTAAAAATTCAATACGAATTTTCCATTTCGAATATTAGGCAGCAAACAAAAATACCTTTTTCACAACAGCATTTTTATTTCCACCAATTGGAACAATAAACTTTGCTCAGAAATAGAGTAGTAATTCTTCACGCGTAGATGGCATCAGCCAGACAATCGGTTCAGACATAGAAGCGTTTATGCTAGTTCAATAGCGTAAACAGGGCAGAGTAGGAGAAGGAACACACAGACCGGCGCTGAATCGTTACCAACTCGCCAATTCTGCCGTTATTCTTCATAAAAACTTCGTTCGCGAGAGTAAGACGACTAGTTCGTTATAACCGCGAAGATCTGACGAAGTACGATGATGCCGTAGCAGGACTGATTAAAATGAAAGTTGGCATTTTTGAGGAAAATATCATTTATTTCTAAATGTAGTTGTTACTGAGGCTACACACCTGGTCCGTATAGGTTCCCGTGCTTTTATTCCGCCAGAAAAGTAGGCACTGTAAACGCCGCGAAATACGCGCTGAAGGTGGTAACGCCACCTTCACTGCTCTAGAATTTCTTCCAAACACGCAGATCTTCAAGTTTGTGAGAAGGGGAGGTGGGGAAGGGGTGGGAGGATGGAATACAATAACCAATTCGAAATTCATCTTCAAGTTTGTGAGAAGGCGGGAGAGGGGGGGGGGGGGGGGGGGGGTTATGGCGTACAAGAACCAATTCGAAATCCACTTGGTGCAGTTCAGCTGTCGCGACGGCTGGTTGAAAGTTAAACTGGTGTAAGTGGTGCCCCAGACTGGACCGTTTTATTTCTTTAGTTCTTGTTTCAAGCTGTACAGTATAACTGTATAATACGCTCCTGTTTGTTTTATCTGTGTGCAAACAGTTAGTAAAACTGGCTCCTTGAATGTATGGCAATCGCCTCCAGAGATCGAAAGGTTCTTGCTACCTTTGAAGTGCTTTCATTAGACGTTGGTCACAGTTTTCACAGCTCATTCTATTGAAAGTGAAGTTGTGAATTCACCCTTTTTCCCATGGATACTAATCTACGCAACCCTGCAATCACTATTAAGCTCCGCCAAGCACTGAGTGCAAGCAAATGTCCTTTCGCGTACGGTTTTGGTCGAGAGTCAACACTGCCGGTACCCATCAAGCCCACTACACTTCTTTCATGTGCAATTCTTCACGGAAAATTTCGTGCAAGCTTTCTCTTGCAATAACCAAACCAGCAAATTCGCGCCCTTTCATGCGACGGGATTCGGCGACGACGTCATGTACTTTTTGCACACTGCGCCGTAGTCGTGAAACACGACCGCGACGGCTGCGTTTTTATGGAGGCAAAACGCTAAGGCGCCCGTGTGCTGTGCGATGTCAGTGCACGTTAAAGATCCCCAGGTGGTCGAAATTATTCCGGAGCCCTCCACTACGACACCTCTTTCTTTCTTCTTTCACTCTCTCCTTTATCTCTTCCCTAACGGCGCGGTTCAGGTGAGACAGATACTGCGCCATTTCCTCCCCCGCCCCCCCCCCCCAAAAAATTATTATTATTATTATTAGTCGTGACCTCAACTGGGCATCTGGTGCGTGTTGCTCTCTGAGTGCATGCCCAGCGCTGTTTGAATTCGTTGATTCTAAAATAAACTACATTCACCGCTGGTGCAGACATCCAACTCGGCTTTGATCGACGCCGCAGGCCTCTTCCGGGGTTGTCATGCTAATTGAATCATAAAAACTTTCATGTTCATACAACCTCGGTTAAGTTAACCCGAAGCCTTTAAAACTTAGCTCTAAGAGGGTCCTTCAGTGAGTTGTAAGTCTAAAAGGGAAACAAGAATTCTTGGTCCAGGAACGACTCATACCCTGAATCCGAGAGCACTTTACACGTCAATTTCCAAGTTCTTTGATTCCTGAAGAAAGGGAACTTTTGCCGTGCCTCAGAAAACGGTGCTCAAAGGGCTCGTTGAGCTCGTCGTCACAGAGAAATCGCTCTCGAATGTGCTTCATCGGATGTCGAAACAGAACTGAAGAAATCGGGGGGGGGGGGGGGGGGGGGGCAGCAAATCCCTAGAAAATGCGGGGTGACTGGCGACTTCTCACTCGCAATCTCGTACAGCGTATTGCGTAACGTGGGACGTGCGCGCTGGGACGCTGCCATCAACCGGCAAGCCTTTTTTGCTTAATTTCTTTTCGGCGTTTTTCTTCGATGGCAATCGAAGTAACATTTGGACATAATATACTCCTGAGATCCTTTTTTAGGTGACAGATAATAAATCAGCTGTGGCCCGTCATCATGTAAAGCAATTCTCACCACGATCTTTCTCGCAGAGTCTGCCATGAATTTAAAAGGAAGAGGTGAATCATTGTGTTTCCACTGTGGGGATAACCAGCAGTTTTTCTTACAGATCACCACTGATCTCGATGTTCATGTCTACATGAAGCAAAGTTTTATTTATTTATCGTTTCCATGTCTTTATAGGCAAAAGTTTTGAGATTGATTGCGGTTAAATATTCATGGAATATTGCAAGGCATTAGACAAGGTAAATTATACACTCATGCTGAAATTCACAGACCTACACCTCAGTTCGAGACCTATTAGCTTGGCTTTAACTTTTCCTTGCTAAGCTGCTGTCTGTCGAAATAAATTGAAATCCTAGCTTTAAGTTTATTCATATGTTACGGGGAGTAACGGCAGCATCAGTTTCAAGGCAACAACTATTTTAAATTTATAGCTATTAATAATCTGCCCAGCTGTGTCTTTTCTGATATGAATCATCTGTCCGATGATTATTCCATATTACGAAAGCTGTAATGAAGAGGACGAACGCATCTTGAAGGCATATGTAGATAATATTATGCTAGGGAGAAAAAAATGGGTGATGAAATTGGATACTAGTAAAGGTAACGTAAGCAAGTCTTCCATGCAAACAGTGAGACTGAACGTGTTACCTAAATAACAGCATGCTCGAACTTGTATCTTCCTACAGATGATCTGGACCTAATCATATTCTCAGATCGAGACACGCATCACTGTGTCATTAACAATGGTAACCGCATTTTGATGTCGCAATGAAAAGCAATTTCTTCATGAATATTGTTTTTATAAAACTGTTTTGCGCTTCAATTAAGAGCAGAAGGCACTTACTTTGGACCTGCGCAATGATAACTTTGTCAGGCTTCTTAAAATTATTAATAATAATGTCCGTCTCCACCTTTTCTAGCTATAGTCGTAACCGAGCATAATATATACCTCACCATCTTATCGACGGGGGGGGGGGGGTCTTTAACTTCTGTTCACGATTGTACATCCAGGACAACCTTAGCAACCCGCGTTGCAAATGCACCCCGACAACGCTAATCCATTCTTGGATTGCCCGCCCTTTCAAACCACCCTCGCCCAGTTCCTGCCTCAAATAGCAGCTGGAGATGGCCCTATTTCGTTCCTTTCAAACCACCCTCGCCCAGTTCCTGCCTCAAATAGCAGCTGGAGATGGCCCTATTTCGTTGACGATCTGGCTCACTCCACCACGCCAGCTTCTATGCACATGCCAGGAATCTCTGATTAAGCACGTCAGAGCTTTTGTGGCTTCTTAACATCAGACTTGGGGCTTCTCTCAAAGACGTTTCTATCTCTCTCTATCGAGAATAACAAGAGCGAAATCCAGCTTGTCATTTCTCCAGTCATCGCTGCTGTCATTGCTCCTTCCCATTCGTGCCTGTTCCAAAAAGTGCATCAGTTCTTGCACACTGCATCGAAACGGCAAAACGCTAAGGCACCCGTGTGCTGTGCGATGTCAGTGCACGTTAAAGATCCCCAGGTGGTCGAAATTATTCCGGAGCCCTCCATTACGGCACCTCTCTCTTCCTTTCTTCTTTCACTCCCTCCTTTATCCCTTCCCTTACGGCGCGGTTCAGGTGTCCGACGATATATGAGACAAATACTGCGCCATTTCATTTCCCCAAAAAAACAATTATTATTATTATTCTTGCACACTGTGCTCATTTGAACGTCTGCGTATCCTTCTCCGCGAGTTGGTCATCGGAACAGTTAGGCACACGATATAGAGCATCATTGATCTGTGACACAGGCAAGATCCGATTGAGCTGCTGTCGCCGGCTGGGTACGGCTGGGAGTAACGGTTAGGGTTACGTCTAATGGGAATACACGTAAAGAAGTGTTTTCAAAGCAGTTTATTTTTTATATCAAATTCCACCTATGACGTCTTCCCTACGTGAAGAAAAGCCGAGTACGTCCTATACTGTAAAAAGTGAAAGTATGAAACGTAATTTCGAAGGTTATCGAGTTTTTAAAACACCGCGATACCACTTGAGAGAGTCACCTGGCTAGGGGTACTGGGCGGGATAGCAGCCCGTAAAAACATGCGTAAACAAATTTTTCGAAATATTTTTCTCATTTCACAAGGTACCCATGAAGGCGACCATTTGTTTACTGTTGGCAAGCATTTTGCAGACTGTGAAAAAGTGTGAAACGTCATTTTGAGGCCGATATATTTTTAAACCGTCAAGATAAGTGTGTGTTATGATGCAGGACATACCTTCAACAGGCGCTCTATCAGCTGTGTGTTTCTCCACCTTTCACAAGCTCTTCATGGAGTCAGACATGCTGCTCACTAACGAATTCCTTCAAATTAGACACCACAGATAGCTCTACATGACAACTCATTGTCAAACGCCAGCGAACCGCACACAGTAGCAGACCGTGGTGCAGACGATACCCACAGCCCCCTCTGGCATTCGCGAGTGTTCCCTGTATTTGTAAACAAGGTGTTGGTCTATACCACAATGCAAGATATATGCATATATGTGAGAACGCAATACGGGAAATGCATTAAACACGAGCGGCCAGATAAAGTACCAATGACGCAGCTTCAGACACTTCACCGGCAAAAACAAAAACATGCATGAACTATCGCATTGCCATCGAAACCGAATGCTATCACGCGGTGCTTGTTTCTTGGCATTTGGCCGGCCGGCCACACCTATCAGCGCAACCACGCCGTAGAGTAAGGTTGTTTTTTTTTTTTTTGCAACGTGAGCAAAAAGACCGGGGCGGACACGCGCTTCGGTATTCAGCCTGCCCGCATGGTGCGTTGTTTGCACGCGAAATCGCGCCGCGTGTGATACACGCGCGGCCATGCCACAAGACTTGCACCATCACGAGTGCAAGAACATCGGGCCGCGCAGCGAACAGTCATCTTGTGGCGCCTAGGGAGGATAAAGAACTTCTTCCGCCTGCGCCGCGTGCCACTGTGTTCCTACCTTTACCAACGTCACAATCACGTGGTTTCACTTCTGTCCGCTATTTTGGGTTTTTACCTCATCATTGGCTCCCGAATTTGGTCGCCATATTGCATTATGACGTCATAGTCACATGGCGGCCTAGGTCGGCGGCCATCTTGGGTTATTTAATGGCGTCTTCAAATAAATATCATAATTGGTCGACATCTTGGATTTATAAGTGACGTCACCAATCAATCAATAATTCGATATATCAGTGACATCACCAGTCAATTACCAATTGGGATGGTATTATTTCATATGGCGGCCACCACCTTGGATTTATCGATGACGTCTTCAATTGGCTGCCATCTTTTTTATATCAGTGACGTCCCGAGTCAATCCCGAATTCGATATTCTAACCACGTCACCAATCAATCACCAATTGGGTTGGGTTGCTATATAAAGTTACAATGGGAGCCGCCGTCTCGAACTTGGAAAATTTCACGCCGAAGAGAGATGGTATACCAGACCCCAAGAAATCGAGAAACGTGAGAAGAGCTTACGCTCTTAAAACGGGCGAATCATATTGATTAGTAAAGGAAGTAGCTTAATTTGTCATTGTTACAGACAAGCGCCGGGTTGCAATTAGAGATCTGTAGCTGACCGTTAGTAGTAGCCTTATTAGTTTTCAAAATTTTGAAAACGGGATTACCCTTGCCGCTGTGGCTGAATATATATTTGGCCATTTCTCGCGCAATTCGGAAACCTCGCGCCTGCGGTGGGCGTACAGCGACGCCCATCAGACGCGTCACTTGCGCGCCATTTGGCGCACAGGCCAAATGGCACTCTCTATCCTGGATGCATGCGCTGCGGTGCTCACCGCTCCTCGCTGCTCCAGCTAGGCGGGGCAGAGAATGTCACGTGTCATGTGCACCACCTAGAGACGCGATTTGATGGTCGTCGCTGTACGCGCGCCGCTGGCGCAAGGTTTTCTAATTGCGCGAGAAATGACCAAAATTTCGCTGTTCCTGATATTCAGGAACAAATCTCTGATTAATACCAGGCGCCTGTTGTACCTGCAATAGATAAAATTTAATAATTAGAATTTGGTTAATAACTTTACTAGTTTACATGATTCGCATCTTTCTGGTGTTTGACAACACTGGCCTTGCTATGCCGGAAAAGGTTTATGTTTACCCCAAAAACCTATTTAAAAAAATTAATGCTAGGCTTTCCTGAAACACCTGGTATATCTTACACTATGATTTATTCCAAGTGAACATGTCTTGAGTTTTTTCTCGCCGCATACGTAACAGGACTAAAACCACCTTCTTGCCCATATCGCTTCCAGCCCGGATAGAACGCAAACAAGCAGCGACTGCCAAAAATTATGCCTTCTTATTTTTTCAGAAAGTGTAAAGTGAAATCGAGCACTTATGAAATTGCAGATATCGTGAATTTTAGTGAAGCACTAATGCGAAGCACTTTCCACAGCCCCTACAAGCGAATCATACAATGCGCAGCATTGGCTCGGCAACTGCTATGTTGGCATCGGCGTTCGTCGCCTTATTCCTTGGAGCACGCCAGAGTTTGTGAAATTCACGCGATATGTGCTATACTGTGGCAAGAGCTATATTCCGTACACTTGACTGCCAAGTTCTAGGCATCGATCGAACTTGAGGAATGGTTTACTATAACTAACCGGAAGCTTCTTTCATGAGCATCAGTAGACGCCAGTTTCACCACAGCTGTTCAAGAGTCGAGCAAACGACCTTGCTAATAAAGCGAGCACTGCCGTTCCTTCTCAACAGACTGTGTACACGGGGCCAGAAGCACAGTGGCTCTATAGACTCAGAGGGATGACCAAGAACTTGCGTTTGTTATGCTGATTTTACAAACAACCTTTAATGCTGAGCTAGCCCTAATTTGAAAATTCCGCCGGCTACAGTTCATGCAGTCTTTCATCGATCGTCTCTCATTAGAATTTGCCCATTCAGGGAATCTTCTCTGTCTCCTGCGACCAGCAGCGGTCATGAATTTATTCGCATGACCTGTTCACTACCAATACAGTTCTGTTAACTCTAAAGTAGGGATGTGGCCATGAAATGCGTCTCTCTCGCGGAGAACGCTGTACAAGGTCTTGTGTTTTGTTATGGAAGATAGTTCTTTGTTTCTAGTTATCAGAACTCACCTTGTTTAGTAGGTTTAGCTTTTCGCAGTGCCCGTCTTAAAAAAAATGCTTCAGTGCCTCTTCTATAGAAACGTTCAGTGGTTTAGCAATACTTTTTTCTTTGTTTAAGTCCGAGCCGAAAATTGAAAACGGGTAAGCTTAATACTGATATTTCATTTCGAAATGTGTTGTTCCGACCGACTGGGTAGGTGGTACATTCATTAGGACCATTTGCGCACCAAGACTATTAGCAGTTAAGCGCTCTCGCTGCTGCACCATAGCTGCAACTGCATTTGCTAAAGCATATCGTAAGTTCTTCGTTCTAAAATGCCCGCCAGTCAGTCAGTCAGTCAGTCAGTCAGTCAGTCGGTCGGTCGGTCGGTCGGTCGGTCGGTCGGTCGGTCGGTCGGTCGGTCGGTCGGTCGGTCGGTCGGTCAGCCAGTCAGTCAGTCAGCCAGCCAGTCAGTCAGCCAGTCAGCCAGTCAGCCAGTCAGTCAGCCAGTCAGTCAGCCAGTCAGCCAGTCAGTCAGTCAGTCAGTCAGCCAGCCAGCCAGCCAGCCAGCCAGCCAGCCAGCCAGCCAGCCAGTCAGCCAGCTAGTCAGCCAGCTAGTCAGCCAGCCAGTCAGCCAGCCAGCCAGTCAGCCAGCCAGTCAGCCAGTCAGCCAGTCGGTCAGTCAGTCAGTCGGCTGACACTGTTCTGGAACGCCCTCGTCTTTGGTCGTTTCGCACAAAATCCTCGTTCTGACGGAAGTCTGATAACAATATCATAAAAGAAGAATAACATTCCTCTGTGCACTGTAGACTGAAGGAAACACGAAACATTATCAACTTCCAAAGAGCGTTAAAGCTGTAATCCTGACGTAGTGTCTGAAACCTTGGAGCAGATTTGTAGACGCGCTCCCCTCTGAAAATTAACGCCTTTCTTCAACGTCATGAACAAAAAAAAATAAATTACGACGAGTATAAAAATGATTCTTATTCTGATTTCAATCAGGTCTCTTGCGAAACTAAAAGTGAATGCCCTTGCATGTTTCGGTTAAGTTGCTACATTTGCTTTTACTTCACAAAGCAAGAGACGGTACCAGCGCACCCAGCAATAAAGTTAAACGAAAATGGACGCTGGTAAAGCTTATCGCAGATGACATTTCATTCCGCGCTACCAAGACGGGCTAAAAAAATGCCAAAAGCTCTCCACGCCTCCCCTGGAACTTCCAACGTGTAAATGTAACCTCGCGGGGACAATTGCGCAAGAATTACTGATTCCGCAGGAACGATGACCAAGTTTGCTTGTTTTCAAAGTGAAACGGTTTCAGAAAAGCCTGAAGGAATGATTGCGTAAAACTTTGTCGTATAGTGTTTGAAACTGTGGGCTCTGCAGGCTTTGTGTGTGATATCTTCAGAGGCTAGGAGATTGTGTAAAACAAGTAACAAGACCAGCGTGACGTGGCGTGCAATATGACACATAAACTTTAATTTCCTCTCACTGCTCCTTTTGTCTCCTTCGTCCAGCTGAAACAAACATAGCGCATTATGCTGCTGCTTGAAGCTTTCATTCTTCACAACTGTTACGAATGCGTCTTTTTCAGTGTGTCATTTTCTCCACCTTGCACAACTAGAGTACGACCCACCATTCTCTCAGTGCAGGCGAACCAAGTATTGAAAAGAGCGACGTTCCCGTATTTTGTCTTTTTTTCGGGCCCAGAAAAGGGCGTGAAAAATGAAGAAAAGACAAAACATGCTCCTATTTTGAACCCTGTCGGTGCTTGCTCGAACTGCCGCGTTCTTCGTCTGATTTCATTACGATTCTTCTTGGGGAGGACTTTGTGTGCCAATGTGGCGCAGCAGAAAAATGACGTTGGCGATTACGGCCCAACTGCTGAAAAACCAGGCCATTCGATTTTTGTCGCTTTATACGGCTTGTTCCTTTGTTCTGTTTCAGGTTATGAATAGAGATACACACTTCACTGTCTTTTGCTCAGCAGTCGTTTAAACAAGAAAAATCTCCAACGTAGATCAAGGGAATAACACCCTTGATCTCTTGCTGACGTGCAGTCCTGAAGACATTAAAGGCGTAACGGCTCTTCCTGGACTCAGTGACCATGCACTTCTACACATTTTCATATCACTACTGCTGAAAGTTAGGTCAACCGCTGAAAAGATAGTCTTCAGTTACAATAAAGCGAACTTCGATGCTATCAACGCGGAACTTACACGGTTTTATGAGCATTTCTGTGAGTCTTATCTGTAAAAAACAGTTAATCATAATTGGGAATTATACAAAACAACAATGATAAACCTCAGAAACAAATACACTTCAAAAATAAATATTATGTCCGATCATAAAAACGAGTGGTTTACCGTAAACCTGAAACGTCTCCTAAACAGGAAAAAGCTCCTCTATCGATCAGCCAAAAAATTTAACTCCCCTACTACATAGGACAGATATTATCAATGTGCAAAAACGTATGTTAAAAGCATAACTGCTGCAAAAAATAAATTATTTTTTATCGATCTACTTAAAATTCTACAGTCGAACCCCAACAAATTCTGGCGCATTCTATCCTCTAGGTCTCGCCCGAACCAAATAGCGCGCTTATGGGAACCGATGGAGAACCAGTCGAACCAGATCAGTGGGCAAGCGTTTTCAACCGTTATTTCACCCCGGTGTTTTCTCCTGTAAGCAACTCTACCGCCATAACTCCACCAGAATCCTCATCAGTTGCGATGTCTATGATCCAGGTTGATGCCAACTGCATCACTAACCTTATTTCTTCTCTAAACCTGTCTTCGTCAGCATGATGTGACCATATCAATAGTAAACTACTAAAAAACACATCAGCGACCTCGGCCCAGATAATGCGATTAATCTTTACCCAGTCTTTACAATCCGAGGAAGTTCCGGATGATTAGAAAATTTCCCAAATCATCCCAGTCTTTAAATCCGGTGACCGCAAATTAGCCTCTAACTACCGTCCTATTCCTCTAATCAGTGTGCCATCAAAATTACTCGAACACATTATATCCACGAACCTAATGACACATGTTGAATCTAACGACTTTTTTTATTCACACCAGAATGGTTTTAGGAAACACCTTTCATGTGAAATCCAACTTGCCGAGATCATACACGATTTGCTCGAATCCATGGGTGACAACCTCCAAATAGATGCATATTCCTCGATTACTCCAAAGGCGATTACTCCAATCGGGTCCCCCAGAATCATTTACTGCAAAAACTTTCATCATTAGGAATTCCCGTCAACCTAATTCGTTGGATCGAAAATTTTCTTTCATGGCGCAAGCAGTTCACTTCTACAAATGGTAGCCACTCTCTTCTTTCCAATGTAACATCGGGAGTCCCTCAGGGCGCCGGTCTGCCACCACAACTATTCCTAATTTACATTAATTACCTCCCTTGCAATATTAAATCAGAATTATGGCTTTTTGCCGACGATTGCGTCATATACAGAGTGATTAGTGCGTCCAACGATTCATCTTTGCTTCAGTCCGACCTTGACACACTCTCCTCTTGGTGCGATAAATTCCTTCTCTCCTTAAACATAAACAAATGCAAATCCATGTCGTTCACCAGAAAACGCACCGTGAATCTGCATCAATACAGTATTGGCTCATTTTCCATTGACCCCGCATTATCCTACAGATATACTGGCCTCCATCTAACACCATCGCTATCATGGTAACACATGTTCAAAACATTTGCGCTGAAGCCTCTCGCACACTCGGATACCTGCGCCGTAACTTGAGGGCCGCATCCCCTGACATAAAAAACTAGCATATATAACATTCATTCGCCTTAAACCAGAATATGCGTCATTCATTTGGCGCCCATCACAAGCATACCTCACCGCTGGCCTTGAAGCCATACAGAATCGCGCCACCCGATTTATAACATCTTGCTACTCAAGGAAAATCAGTATCACCGCGCTGAAACACTCCCTTGCCATTCCATCACTCGAGTCACGCCGCATTATATCTCGCCTCAGCGTTCTTCATCATTTCTATTATCACCCACGCAAGAGACACAAAAAGCTACAGCCCCCGCACAGGACGTCTAGCCGCCTAATTCATGACCATAGCATTGCACGCATCAACTGTTGCACCTTAGCACTAAAGTCATCATTTTTTCCAAACGTGGTAGCACTATGGAATGGCCTGCCACATACCATCGCATCATGCGCTAACCGCAAATCATTCCGGGATAAACTGGTTTGGTTCGGTTTATGGGGGTTTAAAGTCCCAAAGCGACTCAGGCTATGAGAGACGCCGTAGTGGAGGGCTCCGGAAATTTCGACCACCTGGGGTTCTTTAACGTGCACTGACATCGCACAGCACACGGGTCTCTAGAATTTCGCCTCCATCGAAATTCGACCGCCGCGGCCGGGATCGGATCCGCGTCTTTCGGGCCAGCAGCCTAGCGCCATAACCACTCAGCCACCGCGGCGGCTCCGGGATAAACTAAAGGACCATTTTTCATGAGGGCAAACAGTTCCTGCCATGTTCCCCTCGGCACTTTGAACAGCTGTTTATTGTTACTTTTTTCCTATATGCTGCCTTTTGCACTGTATTTTTCATGTATTGATTGAGTGTTGCATATATGTTTGTGTGTATATATATATATATATATATATTTGAAGAGGTTTATTGTTGCTTTTTTTTCTATATGCTGCCTTTTGCACTGTATTTTTCATGTATTGATTGAGTGTTGCATATATATATATATATATATATATATATATATATATATATATATATATATATATATATATATATATATATATATATATATATATATATATATATATATATATATATATATATATATATATATACATACATTTTTCCTGTTTCGATCCCGTGCATGTACGTGTCACAAGATCATTTACCTGTTAGATACTGTTTTTTGCTATTGTTTTCCTTTATCAATTTATTCTTTCTCTGTTTTGACCTTGATTTTGCTCCCCCCTTATGTAATGCCTCCCGGCCTTTAAGGGAAAAAATAAATGAAATGAAATCACTCATGAAGGACGAGCAATCGCGTATGTGGGCGTACACTTCGAGACGCTTCAGCAGTTCCAAGTATCTTTTAAGCATGAAATGCCTTCAGCTCTTATTTTCTTCAATCTTAGTTGAACATCGTCCGAAACTAACACAAATTTCCGTGCGAAGGAATTTGTTCCGAGCCAGGAGCGTGGTTAAATGATGCCTCAGGCGGCTCGGCCTTCACTACATGGTGTGACAGTGTGTTCAGTTGGTTTTTGGTTTTTGGAGAAAGGCAATGATGCGGTATCTGTCTGACGTCTCGGCTGACATTTGAACCGCGCCGTAAGGAAAGGGATAAAGGAGGGACTGAGAGAAGAAAGGAAGAGGTGCCGTAGTGGAGACAATGTGTTCAGCCGCTACTGATATTTACAAACAATACTTGCAAAGGAATGAGTGGTCACAGCGATCACAAGGCTGACACTTCTAACGGCGCTGGTAATGACTGCGTGAAAGAATGCGTAGTGGCGCCTACTGAAATGACATAAAGACGAAGAGTAGAAGGCATTTATGGCAGTCATAGGTCATCCCTCATCTCGTGTCATATTAACGCGATAGCGTTAAGGGGCTCGTGCCGCAGAAAATCCGGAGTCGGTGCCGTTGACAGTGAGCGAAAAATCAACGAAAAATCCCCAGAGAAGCAGTCAGGGAGGCAGGTGTGCCACCAATGTCACGTAATCTTGTGGAATCATCCCAACCTGCCCACCGAATTGTGAGCAAACTGCGCACCGTGGCAGGTACGTGGCAGTGAACTTAATGATTGGTGGCGAGGGGTTGCCCGGGAAAAGAAACCTGGGTCGCCCATGCCCCACCGGTGGCAGCAGCTGCCATCGCAGGGCAGTGGCGCATCGCTTAACCACAATACAGCGCTCTGTTGTGTGACTTGTGTGTGTTCGTTCTGTTCCGTCTTTAGCGCTGTGGATATGGAAGATCGCTTAACCGCTGTAGCACTATTTATGAATGCTGTTCTACTATCTACGATTTGCTGAGTACAGAATGGCCAATTCTGCATATCTGGGAATTAACCGATTACGCTATCACGTCATGCTCTTAAGGCGGAGCTTAAGTGTCCCCTCTATTTTTTTCGTTACACACGCCCCATGATCGTTCATCGCTTCCATGTGCTCATCAGTCACAGTGCTACAGACATTTAAGAATGCTGAATGATTTGATAGCCCACAAGCGTCTTCGGTACCTGCAGTTCTACGCGATCTTGACGACAGGGTAAAAAGGTGGCCGACTGATCGACAACCTAGCATTATGCGACAGCATGCGAGTCGGAGAAGGCGGCCGCCGGCGGCTGAAGAAAAGTTTGGGCACATAATTGTACGCCATGCTACGCCTGTCCTGTGAAGCCTTTCACGCTGGCACCACATACTATCGCTGGCAAGACAGACCGCAGATTTTTTTTTTCAGCAAGAAAAGCTTGAAATGAAGTGGTTTAATTTGAAGTCTAAGCTCTTATCATCAGCAAACTCAGCCGAACATCATGCTGAAATCGGGGCCATACTGACGCCTAAACAGGCTTGTCCTCAAAGCCTGAATTGGTAGGCAGCAGAATAAACACACACCAGCGCCCCGAGCGGGTTTCGAGCCGACGCCGGCGGAAATTGGAAATTTCCCAGTGAAGGCACCTCAGACAACTAAGTTATCGCCGCAACGACATTCGCAATGTGTTTCTAGGAGAGACGGCACCCGCTTGTCAGAAAGCTCGCGCGCTTGACACATGCGCGTTTACAGTTCTATTCTTGTTGTTATACCCGCAGTTGTTCTAGCAGCTGATGATATCAGCATTGCCTTCTTTGGCCGTGCTAGTATTAGCTTTTCGGGATGTGCAGAATGAATATTTCGCAAATTCTCATACAGCAGATATGGTGTGTTCCGATGAATATCATTTAAAGCTCTCGGAAGCTGGCCTGTATGGTATGGTATGGTATGGTATGGTATGGTATGGTATGGTATGGTATGGTATGGTATGGTATGGTATGGTATGGAATGTGGTATGGTATGGTGTGGTATGGTATAAGGTTGAAATTTCTTTTATCTGAGTTGCAAACGAAGCCAGCAAGCGACGGCTCTGGTCTCCTGCAAAGCATGCTCTGCCTCCTAAAGACTTCTTGGAAGGTGAATCCAGCTTACAAAATGAAAGTGGCAGGATGGGGGTCGTTTTGTTTGTATTTTCGGACTTGAAAATATAAGTGCCAATATTCCTTGTCTCACCACTAAGCACTAAACCAGCTGATAGCACGCTCGCTTTTATTCCCTGGCTCAGCCCATGATGTCGCAACTTCCAGGCGCTGCTAGACGTGACGCCATACTGCAGCTCCACCGGCGCT
>JARKHS020012565.1:0-103277 GCA_030143305.2 Amblyomma americanum | reverse complement strand
AAAAAAAATTTGATACCAGATAAAAACTGAAAACTAGTGGTCTTTATTAGAAAGGGTGACATTTTAGCCCAGTCGAGGTGGTAAGCCAGCTGGAAAAGAAACAACAATACATTTAATCCTGCAGCACAATCAGAACAGAGGTGACGAAAGAGAAGTAAGAATGTTTGTTTGTTCCCACTTTTATAGGCAGGCTTTATATTTTGTCTAATATGTGAAAGCACCGTTTACTGTAAGAGCATGCCTGATTATTAGTGTGTAATAACTAATAATATTTTGCTACTTTAAGCTCACCGTTATTACTGCGTTTGCTAAATCTGTGGAAAAAGTAGCAGAGCCAGCTCATGGCATTCAAACGAAACTTATAGCAGAGGGAGAGAATCCAAAATTCACATACCAAAATTTAGAGCTGGTTTAAGATGCAACGTAGCCAGAGCTTCTCTTATTTATTTCGCATTTTCTGTTCTAGTTGAACAAGATGGTAGTAAACATTGGATATTGGGAAAGCTTGCTGAACCGTACCTTCCTCGAACAGCTCTACCAAAATGTGAGTGCCTTTTTAATATTTCTGAAGCGTTCCTTTTAGAAATTTCGGTAAATAACACTTATTCTTGCAGATACCCCACATTGAAATAAACAGCACTTTTATTGAAATTTTGTGCAATATATCCGAGAGTCAATATAGAAACGAGTTGAGCAAGTTCCGCAAGCCGTACGATGCCCCGAAAGTGTGAGTACACAGCACCATTTCACAAACCAACCTTCACAAAACACATAGAAGATGCGGAGCATAAGCTGATTTTTGCTAGGAGATCTCCTAAGGTACACTTAGTAAACATGGATGTGGTGAATAATTAAATGATCACAGTGAAGTGAAAAAAGACGCACGTGAACAGAGGTCAGACTACAATTTGCATGCTGTTTTTTTTTTTACTGAATGGTTACCGAGTTGCATACAGTAACATGCAATCAGGACAGCAGCAAAAGCCAAACGTCGGCAGGTGTAAGTGCCTTACGATAGCTGCCGAAAAGATACATCGTCTAATAAGGTAATCCCGAAGTTAATGGAGTCGCCCTTGTTTGGTTGCTGTAGCCACGGGCACGACGCAGTAAAAGCGAAAGTGTACACTTTTTCTCCACTCGACCGTGGCCTTAGTGATTATTTATAGTGCGCAAAATTTAGTGCTTGCCGAGAACAACACTGATTTCAGTCGAAGAGGACCGATGTTGGTCCAGTTTTAGGGAAATTTACTCTACATACTTACCCCACCTCGGATTTTTTTCGAAATATTGGACCAATACCGTTCCCACATCGAGTTATAGATCGAAGTGGTCCGTGAAGTGATGGCTCTTGGTTCGAATCCCGAACAAAGAAGAATTTTGTCTAGAAAAAAAAATTGTACATAGAGTGCAGATAAATGATGTGAGAGAAAGGCACTAAGCAGAAACCAGACATTTTTTTTTTCTTTATTGCCTGGCTTTGACACAGAAAATTGCACATAACAAACAATCAACAAAAGACAAACGCTATGTACACCCGACTCGAAGTCAGCTGGCATAAGTCGGGCTTCGTCAACTTAAAATTCACGCAGTGTACAGAGTGGCTCTAGTCTTGAGAGCCACTCCGGAGGCTCTGCTGCGGCCTTCTGAATGGCCAGAAACATGTCCATACTTTCTCGAAAGCAGAAACCAGACATGGAGCCAAGACATAAGAGCAGGCAGAACGCTACATTAACCGCTATAAAATATAGTTCGTCTCGTTGATGAAAGAAGTAGATGAGGTGAAAGGCGACACGAGCAAGAAGACAGAATGTCAGAAGGACAACAACAACAGAATATTATTAACTTAAACTTCGCCCGAATCGCACGCAGTGCGACCTTCCAGTGACGATTCGAAGCATAGTTCTCGAGTCTCCTCCCAACGCTGACGCGAGATGAGGACCGGAAGCTACCGCGAGGTGATTAGACTCTCGTTCCCTTTCCGAGGAAACTGGATTAGGCGCTAGGGCGAGACTGACTGGCGGCTGGTGCGCAATGAATCCGGTTCTCAAGCTGTTTAGTGAGACAGGCTTAGACACTCATCTGTGGCACATCGGTAGTTCTGGGTACGGTTTACAGAAATTGCACCGCGGACCATGTATGTGCATAGCGTGTGTACAGCCATAAGCTTGTGTGTATTTACAGCTCGCCTCCGCAACTGTGCGTGGAATGCATCACTGACAAAGCGAAAATTGCATCTGCGAGTGTGTGCATGTATGTGAGTGTGAGTGTGTGAGTGTGAGTGTGCGAGTGTGCGAGTGTGAGTGTGAGTGTGAGTGTGCGTGTGTGTGAGAGTGTGAGAGTGCGTGTGTGTGAGTGTGATTGTGCTTGTGAGTGTGCGTGTGTGTATGAGTGCGTGTGCTCGCGTGCGTGTGTGTGTGTGTGCGAGCGCGCGCGCGTGTGTGTGCGTGTGTGTGTGTGTGTGTGTGTCAGTGCTCTTGAAGCACTGAGAGCCACAAGGAAGGTCATGCGCGATTGCGGGTTCGGAGAAATAAACGGCTGAAAGCGGGGTCCTGTCTATTACGGGAGATTGACTGATCGCGCACCATGAAGGGGAGTCTTTAAAAGTGGCACATATGTCCTGCAATGCGTCTTGGGCCTACACCTCCTTTCGACGACGGCATAAATTTGAAAATACAGGTAGCTTAATCATGTAGTTTTTTCTTCCCGCTTTCTGAGTGTCTTGTGATTTTCATTGTGTTCCCGCCGTGATAACAGCCACATCGCCTTTGTCTCAACGCCGCTTGTTTCTTTCGCGTATACAATTTTACAAACTTCGTGTCTTAGAAGGATTTCCGAGCCAGGAAATAATGTTTTGCCACCGAATTTTCTCCTCTTGCTTTCTAAAGTACAAGCCTATCAAGCACCAAACTTGACCAATTACGGCTTTATATGTATAGTGAACTTGTTGACTATAATCCCTTTTTGCATTTAACGTTTTCAGAATTATAACTTTCAAAAATCTTAATGCCCGCTTCATGGCGTCAGGATATATTTTAAATAAAGAGTATGTGTATCCTTTGAAATCAAAGCATTAAGAAAAAAGTGGAGGCGTGAACTCTATTTAGGTGCAAAACACAAGTAAACAAAATTCTCGTTTAAATTTACATTTCCGCGGATTTATCATAGGTACATTGGATTATCACATACTTTCTGCACGGAAGTTCTATTGCAGGCCTATGAGAACAGCCTTTTAATTGCACACGCAGATTTTATAGGAAATAGAATTGCCGCGTCTGGATTGCATTTGTGCTGATATTACAGGCGAGGATTCTATCAACAGCCCATTCTTTAAATGCTCGCAGCGCATTAGGATTTGACTTCTCCTGCTGACGAGTAAAGCGTCAGGTAGTCAGAATGATTGTGTTCTATCCTTTCTGGCGCGGACAGCTTTGAAGCAAGCGCTTCAGGGATTAGCGCAATTTATTCCCCGTTGGACAACTATGTAGGTGAGTACACTATCACTGCCTTCTTTTCTGAGATGTGCTGCATAGTAATAAGCATTAGCAGGAAGCTCAACCTTCCCACGCTAATAAGTACAAGACGAAAAAAACATACCTTTAAAAAAGCTGTACTCGTATAAAAGTATGCAGTGAGGCTTGTTTCACAAACTTCATTTCACCTTATGTACAGCTGTTATGAACAACGTTATAAATTGGGCTAAATTTAGAGAACCTATTTAAGGCAGTTTAGAACGCTGCACATGTACACAAAATGTCTTTTGCGTAACTACAGAGCGGTGCATAGCAGCACGGTATAGCGTCAAGCGCCATGCTCGTAGTGTGGTAAACGGAAAGTAAAATTGAGCTCAGGTTGGAAGACAAGCACGAATTCTCCTTTCTCCATGCCCCGATTGGAGCTGCTCGTGACCCAAAGCCGCTGCACGAAGGGCGGGTGGAGAAAGCAGTCTAATCCCATCCTGTTAGTAGTGAGCATAGAGTTCATCCTTTTCCCATACACGACTGTGGTTCTCAGAACTTGTGAATGGAAGCTCAACAATGTTAATTTTGCACTCTTCTCTGGGAGCCACCTGGGCTCCTCATTGGGTTATTCGGACGTCATGATTACAACACCTTGTGGTTGCGACGCAATTCGTCTATATGCGCGCGCTGCTGCAAATTTGTTGCGCCGCAAAAGTTGGATCCTTTGGCGCGCCTTGCAATTGGCTCCGCAAAAATAACCTCTGTATTTCCCCGACTTCAAGCTTAATTGTACTTAAACCTCATTCCATGCTTGCAGTGATTCCTTGGGCTCTTCTTCAACCCCCCTTTTATCAATACGGACTTCCAAGGTAAGCTTCATAAACCAATGTGGCCTTCAAAAAAAAACTCGCTCAACGTACTGACGTTTATATTTTCTTTCTTGATGTATTAACAGCCTGACTATTGTATGTGTGAGCCAAGTAAACGATTAGCCACATCAACCTCAAATTAGCCTCATTAACAGCTAAGGGCGTTAATGAGACAATTATGACAAAACGAACTGAAAATATCTGCAATTTTTTCTAAGTTACTGACCACAGCCTATTGTCAGGAAGCTTTCCCGTTACACAGTCTGCAAGTTTTGATCACTTCTAATAATCCTTTTTGGGTGGATTAAGGCAACGAGATCATTCATCCAACTTTCAAGGACACGCGACATCATCGGGTCATGCGTATAGAAGTTGGTGGTCTTTGTCCCGCAGAGTATCCAAGGCTTTCTTCAGCAGCCCGATTTTGAAACGCCCCAGCGCTGTTCCTCTTGTGCTCTATGTAAGGTTTCCTTTACTGCCACCTTCGATAATAACGGACATATCTACTGTCTCGACATCAGTTGTTAGCACCTTGATCGCTTAGGCTACTTTACGTCTCTGTAGAGAATTCATCGCCTAATATAACTAGATTTTCTACAATGCCAATAACATTTCGAACTCTCGTCATTTATTGCGGACATGCGATTTTTGTCCAACCCAGATTTCGTATTCGGTTTCAGGCTCAGACCGCCATTTAAAATGTGTTTACTTCTCTCGTTAACATATCTGCTCACGTTTCGTTTCCGCTTATTGTTTTTTTTTTGACGGTGTCGCTAGTTCCGTTCAAACTACGAGACTCCAGCTCTTCGTGTTTGGCTTTTCGGAATTGCACAAATCATTTCGTAGGATAACTTGCTCACAGCTTCTTACCTGCCGGACACCATCATTTATGGCGTACTTGTTAATTATATTGCTTAAATTTTCGGCCGCTTGTACACAATCGTCATCACATTGCGGGGCAGTGCAAAATTTTTCCCAGCAAGGTCATTATTTCAATAATTCTTCTTGCTGGAAACACCCTCATTTCGTTGCCCTTGTTGTCTTTTCGACTCTAGGCTGATTCGGGATGTGATGACTGCCACATCTCGCCTTGATTGTCACCTCACCATCCTAAATGTTGGCGGGACAGGCGCAAACTATCATAAGTCTACTTTGTAAATTTTCTTCCATTTTTCAGGCTCACCTAAATCTCATTTCAAGTTCTCCCAGCCCCATACGCGTAAAAGGAAGTTAATAATTCGTAAACTGCTCCGTTCAGTGAACTATACCTAATGCTACCAGCTTCTGTTCCAAAAATCTACGACGTAGATCGAAATTTATAGTCGCCTCTGCGCTTCTACGTTACTACGGCGTTGAAGTCGCCCTTAAGTACAGTCCCTAAGTATAGTGGGCTTGATGTTAGAAATAAAATACCAGAAGTCCTGCTCTATGCCATTGAGTGTAACAAAGATATTGCAAATCTTTCGGGCCAAGTCATTTTCTGCTGAGAAGATGCATCCGCTCCTCTGATCACTGGGGCAGCCCCTACTCCAAGCCTCGCAGTTTATTTTCACCTATAGTGGTACATTTTCCTTCGTGTTTTAAATACTTGCGGAGAATTGCCGTCTCATAGGAATTCCAACAAGGGCCTTCTCCACGCGTGGGATATGTTCATCTACGCCATCGCTGCTCATTGCCTATTGAGGTTCTCAATTGCCTAGAGGCAACACACAACAGTACGGAGCCATCTTTTTTGTTCCACAATAGGTGCTAACGCCTAGGGTCTTTCCAGTGATAAGGAGAATTGAAGCAGCCTCCCATTCCGCACGGTCCTGCATGATGCAGTGTTTCGGCGTTTCTAGGGCGGAGGCAGTGAGACACATATGCTTTGGAACACAGGCCATGGTTATTCGACAGATATATTCGTGTTGTAAATTTACTTCCTAGTGGACAGAGTTTTGATGGGGGCAATAAACATTTTTCCCAGCAAGATCCTTATTTCAATATTTATTCTTGCTGGAAACACCCGATTTCGTTGCCCTTGTTGTCTTTTCGACTCTAGGTTGATTCGGGATATGATGACTGCCACATCTCACCTTGATTGTCACCTCACCTTCCTAAATGATGGCGGGACAGGCGCAAGCTATAATAAGTCTATTTTGTAAAATTTCTTCTATTTTTTTCAGGCTCACCTAAATCCACTTCAAGTTCTCCCAGCCCCATTGAGTGTAACAAAGATATTGCAAGTCTTTCAGGCCAAGTCGTTTTCTGCTGAGAAGATGCATTCGCTCCTCTGTTCACAGGGGCAGCCCCTACTCTAAGCCTGGCAGTTTATTTTCACCTATAGTGGCATAGACAAAGAGCGGGCTTTAAAGCCTTAGCATCCATCACAATCTTTCCCCATATATGTGTTGATGTGCGCCTTGATTCCTGCTCGCTATGCTGTGCGTCGCCGGGGTGCCTAACGACGCTACGCGTAGTTTTCTCAACGTGTCTTTTTCTGTTGGCTCGATGAGCGCGTCATCTCAGCCTGTCTCGTGGCCGGCGGTCTCTACAAGTGCCGCAATAACATGCTCCACTGCTGCGGCTGGGTGATGCGAACCGGGATGTATGCTAGGATATGAAGCACGTATGCCTGAGGGAAAAATGTTGTTGCTGGTAGTCTGTTATCTCCTGCGGTCGCATAGCGTCGATGGGTAATTCACATAGGCCTATCTGCCATCAAAACAGAGAGTGGATCACATGTCAGAAGCATGTCGAAGGGGTCGGGCTCCAGAGGTTGTTTCAGACGTGCCGAAGGCTCGCTGGTTATTGGCATGAATACAATTCCGACGGTAAGCCGCCAGTAGAGTGCAGATGACGCAAAATGTACAAATTGCACTAGAGATGTCGAACCCATTTAAAATAAAGAGGACAGGTCAAGTAAATAAATCGCCACACTTTGTGTACAGCGTGGGAGTTCTCCGCTTCAATTTCTCACCTGAACCTGGGCTTGACCATTATTGAAGCAAGCTCTGTTTGTACATTATAGATTCTATGTGTTTATGGTAAAATTTTTTGTTTGCTTCGGCGATGTCGGTTGCGTTTTTAGCCTTCACGACACCTACGACGGCTATGAAGTTCAGACGGGCGAGAAGCTCATGACTTTCACCACTACTCTGAGGGCTGCGCACTGTTCATTTCGGGCGTTAGGCCGAAGGGAGTGGCTGGTGGACAGCAGTATCATATTAGTCCACCCAGCTGCAGCTTGGGGCTTAGTGAACAATGATATCCTACAAATAACTTGCTCGGGGAACGGTTGTAACATTGAAACCGGCGACCCTTACGTGTGCTCATCGATGTTTATTCGTACGGTTCTTCACCCTGTCGGTTTCAGGAAATGGCGCCCAACTGGTGGGCGACCTGGCAGCGTTTTCGATTACTTTAATTGCGGAAGAACCGGGATTTAAGAAGCAGTTAAAACCTGTGTCAGCAAAGAGATTAACCTTGTGGCCGTTGTTGGTGCCTTCCATATTAATGGTTGTGACCATGCCGCTACATATTTCTTTGGTGTCGAATCACGCCTTAGTCTGTTGCTTGTGTCTTTGCTGGACGCATCTTTTTGGTAACATGGCTGCACTTCATAGGGGCACTGTGAGCTTGTTCGTGATACGGGTGTAGCAAAAATCAATTAAAATAATGTTTTTATCCCATGCAGAATTCTTGTTAAAAGTAAGACTGGTGTCGAAGGAAGGAGGCTTATGTGCCCTTAGCGTACCTCGCAGTTGTCTCCGAAAGATACTATAAGGTGTGTCTTGATTCAAGCTTAATGTGCCCAGCTTCATCTAGATGATTGTGGGCTCGTGATGTTGTCTTGGTAAAGTTTGTTTCAAGCGACGCATGAAAGAACATCAAGGCTGCTTTAGGAGCAGCCCCGCAATACAGAATGTGATTGTGGCATCTTGTATCACCGCCGGCCACGAGACAGGCTGAGATGACGCGCTCATCGAGCCATCACAAAAAGACGCATTGAAAAAACTACACGTAGCGTCGTTAGGCACCCCGGCGACGCACAGCAGGGTGAGCAGGAATCAAGGCGCATATCAACACATATATGGGGAAAATTGTGATGGATGCTAAGGCTTTGAAGCACCATCTTTGTCCACAATACCCTTGTTACAAACAGCTGTCCCTTACGGGACACGAAAAGTAATTTCGTTTGTAGTTCACTTTGTCAGTTACCCAGTTTTGGCTTCCTAAAATGTTTTCTACTGAGCATACGCTGTTCCATGGAACACTAGACGGCACAAATGTTTTAGGGCAAACGGCGAAGCTTAGAAACAAATAGATACATCACCACCGCTCTTTTCGACTTACCTTGGCAATTAGTGCCAGTAAAGTACCTTCTCGTTTGGCTGCTTTACCATTTCCATGACGATATCTGTAACGGTCTGGGACCATGGCAGCACAGTCCGGGAAGGATATGAGTTATTTCATCCAAAATTTAACCTTAACTGCAATATTTGTTCCGTTCACATTCCTGTTCCTCGTCCGGTCGCTCCACTGCTGCGGCTGGGTGATGCGAACCGGGATGTATGCTACGATATGGAACAGGTAGAATGAAGGGAAAATGTTGTCGCTGGTAGTCTGTTATCTCCTGCGGTCGTTAATTAGGTGCTGTCGCATAGCGTCGATGGTTAATTCACCTAGGCCTATCTGCCATCAAAACAGAGGCTGGTTGTGGATGCATTATCGTTAGATACTTGGTATGTGAGGTATCTGTTTTCTCTTATCAGCGTTCTCAGCATCTTGTAATGTAATGTATATCTGCCTGCCTTCCTTTATTTGTTCATCAAGATCATGTATGTGCCTTTAAGACTCGTTTCACGGGTAATTAAAAGAGTTCAGTGTGCAGCTACACATCAAACAGGTAAAATTTAGCCTGAAGTAGAACTAAAGAGTTATGGAGTAATCTTCCCAGCTGTCTAAAAACCTGCAGCTTCTTTACCACGTAAACGGGCACTCAGAAATTATAGCTATTTAATCATTTTATTGAAGTATTCAGGCAACGAAACTTTATTTATTGTTTTGTTGCAGCTCAGTCAATTTTGGGGCAATTGGAGTAATCATCGCACAGAAAATGGCACATGCCTTCGGCATCAAAGGTGAGTAGAAAACTAACAGCGCCTAGAATTATCCGCTGAGAGCAATAAATTTTAAAGAGAAGTGCCTTAATTTACAGAAGTTGTGAACAGTAATAGCACTCTATTTTTTTAAGTACTCCTAATTACTGCAGAAGATTCGAGCACGCACTTCTCTGAGGTGCAGCTTGTTATGAATAGTAACACTGGAACGGCGCATGACATTTCTTTGAATCGCATTTAGGTGCTTTCCACTGCAAAAGCTGAAGTATTATGGGTTAGATGTGCAAAGAATAGTTTGCCAATGTGAAATTCAGATAAATACTGTTGACACGTGTTCATTGTTCAATTCGTGTTTCTATTTATATTCTAATAAAACTGGGCCAAGCAATTCAGCAATCATTTTTTATTCTTTATAAACATAATGATTAGGAAGTATTAAATTCATTCCCTCACTTTCCTGATCTGCGAAATAGAAATAAAGTCTCTTATAGAAAGCTTTTCAGCACGATTAAGGAGATTTATTCAAAATCCGCAGAGTTGTTAAGGCTTTGCATGCAGTAAAATGCCGCTCTCTAAGTCCCAATTAGGACATTTGCAATACACGATGAACTATAGTCAAAGCTTTTAATAGGCACATAACCGTTAAATCGGCTTATTTTCATCTGCAAACAAAAACGGCCCGATTTTATTTTGTAGCAGATGGCTGTTTTCTTTCCTAGATCCGATTCCCACCATGAAGTGGTCTTTATTGACTGAATATTAGCTAATCTTATCACTTGCTGCAGATATATTCTTTTGACTGCTGTTGGAGGAATTTTTAAGCATTCCTTTCTACCATAACACATAATAATTGCGCCCATGAGATACTGCTTTCAAATTTGACCAAAACGGTAGTCCTACTAGCTTGAGAGAACACATTTTTTTTTGTAGCTAAGGTCTCGGAAGGGTATTCATAATCAGTGTATTTCTCTCAACTCTGTCCATGGCCTTTCAGCTAGTGTTGACGGGGAACCCAGGCTGGTGTTAAATAACAGTACGTGGTCGGATATTCAGGAGAAAGCGCAGTGCTTCGTTGACCAGTATGGGAGTATATCCATTCCAAAACCAGGGGTAAGAATATTGATTCTGCTATTAGTGCAAATTGTGTTGAAGCAATTTTGCGTTCTGTGGTATGAAGTAGTTGATATTAGTACATGGCGGGAAAAAGACGGGCTGAATTGTGCATTCTCTTATCAAGTTGACCAATAAGATGCAGCCAAACGAATCTCTCGCGGGTATAGTTAAGCAAATAGAAAAATTTTGTGTTCAGTGCATGCTTCTCTCAGAGAAAATATAGCGCTTAAAAGAGGATACATGAAATATTGTTTGTCCACATTTATTGACAACATCGTGAAAGGTTCAAGGTTGTGTTTTAGTATTAGTATTCCGATGGAATCTCCAGGATGCTTCAAAAATAGATTGTGCCAATAACATATTCAGCAAAGGAGTAACGACTCGAGTCTGGAGCCGTTACTGACATTCACTAATTATATAGCTACATCTGAGAACTGAATGTCTGCTTCAAGAATTGAATCAAACGTATAAACAGGAAAGGTATTCTTCCTATCAGAAGGAACCTGTACACATTTCTTATTGCGTAAATAGTTTGTGTATATTACCTCTCCCCCTATCCTCTCTTCCTCTCCCCTCACGTCTTTCATTTCATTTCTCCATTTTGCCTGAAATCCTTTATTTCCGCTACCCCAGCTCCGGCGCTTTAGTATCGATGGCAGATGCCGGGGCTAGCAAAAATCTTTTGTTTCATTTCTATTACTACTTTAATAAAACCACTTACTACTACTACTATCAGAAAGACGACAGCCGTAAGGCATGAACACCACAGCAATTTCCGTTTGCTGCACGTCACCCTAATCGCGTCCACAAGCTTTGTTCACTATTTCAGTCTTGCTACAAGCTGCAAAGGCTGAATTAAGCTGGTCAATCTAACGGATTCCATCAGTGGGACAGTCATTACCTCCGTTCAGCCTACGTTTTGTCTCCTTAAATCAACCACATTTCCTCTCCTGAAAGCTTTGCGTTTAGAACACAAGTTGATGTTTTTTTTAAGCAACAGAAGTGCAGCGAGTGAAATTGCTCTTACCGCCCAGTTCAGTTTGCACGAACCGGGAGCTCGTTCCCGGCCTTCTCGCGAAGTCTACGACAGATCTTGCTATCCTTGCCTCTTTTCCTGGTCCTATTTTCACCGACGCCATGCATGTCGTGCAAAAATCTTTTCAATATTGCAAGTCTCACAAACAGTAAATGAAACGCTTCCAGCCACTATGATGACTGTATAGGACACGACAGGAATCTTGTGGCCCGCTGTGGCCCAATAGGCTGCGTCGTGAGGCTTTTGATTACAAACTGCGCTTTAATACAGACGAAATGTGAGGACGCAAGCCTGATGCGCGATGTCAGCGCGCAGTAAAGAACAAAGTGGGGCAAAATAAGCTAGGGTCCGCCTATAAGTAGTGACATTAAAAGCAATGCATAGTTGAAGATAAACACCACATAGCATACTAGATATTGCTGTATTTTCGTCATGCAAGTCCTATAATTTATATTGTGTCCTTTTTCACAACAGACCATTTCCTATAGTCTACGTAACCTTGATCCAGGGATGGGGTTAGGTTCGTGATGCCAGATTCGATGTGAAGATGAGCCCCGCGGCTGCACTCGCCGAGCTGGGCACTGGAGGTCCGCTGCGGTGCAGGTTCTTGCTGTCGTTTGCTGGGGCTGGGTAGAGTTCACCGAGCCCCGAACAAGGAATCGACACCGCACACCTCGGACTTGCTCCTCTACATCCTCACTTCATTTTACCTTCTCCTCTCCTTTCCCGCACTACAATCCTATCCGCATCATAACACTACCCCCCGTTTCAAGAGACCTCCAGGGCCATCATGCTGGTAAATGTTCGACTACGCGTCATGTCGGCAGTCACTGTACACAGTTGCAGTCCCAGCATTTTTCAACGTACATTAAAATATGCGTTTCTTATCTTCCTGACACGAAACTATAAAATAGTACAAATGAAGGAGACATGATTAAGCATACGCCTTAACATATTGACCCGATGAACAAAGCAGGGAAAACGCAAACATAATACAGGAATGCATGTGCTACTCTGAGAATTGATTCAAAAACGTGGTCACGTAGAGAAAACAGTCACACACAACTTTGTGATTCAAAAATTGTTTTCTTAGTGTCCTGATGTTTTTTGTGCGGTATTTGACGATCAATAAAATCCTGCAGGAAGGCCTTCCAGCCGCGCTTGCTCTTTTGAAGAGCACGTCGTTGGTTATTTCCATACTTTTTTCTTGGTCGGTGCTCTGTAAATCTTCCATCCTCAGTTCGTGCGCCGGGTAAGGCTCATGATGAAGTGAAAGATGCACCCGAAGTCGCTTCGGTGCAGTGACAAAAGTTTCTCTTTGCCTTGCGCCTCTGCGCCGCTGGCAAGAAAGATTTATTCGCAGCAGGTCGGCTTCCTTTTCTTCTTCAGCCGGCGACAGCTGGCCGACTGATGCTAGCAAGGCAACCCTCTCCAGATCTAACTCCCTTGCATTTCCAGTAACCCGACATGTGACATATCAAATGCTATTCCCGGCGTACGGACAGGCTTTTACGAGACCACGTCTCTCACTTCTGGTGTTCTTTCCGAAAACACATCTTCGGAATTTCTTTTGTGCCTCAATTGTGCATTCGCCTTCCGCACACTGGTCTGCTGCAAACGCAAAAAGCACAGGTTACGACCATCTCTGTTGCATGTAGACTCGTGCTTTCCACAGCTCAGGAATCATGTCAGCTCTCTGACATTATGGCAAAAAGCACGCGGCACGGGATCCATGGACGCGCTTCGTTGCCGCGCAGTGGTAGGCAGTGCGCCCACCTGATTAGTAGTGAGACGAGCTCTTTAGCAACATTTCCACCACTTTCAACAGCGTTAAGCCTTGACTGGTCGAAAAACGAAACTCTTCAGGCCATGCAGTCACCTGAGGAAACAATTTGGCTTTTTCACATCAAGAAAAGTTTCTTCGCGGCAACAATGCGAGGTGGTTGCCACAGCAATCCTCGATGCGCGTAATGGCGTTAAGTATCGGTATCCTCATACCTGCTGGTGGTACTTGCGCTCGAAGCAACAATGTTCTTTCTTTTTTAGACGGTTTCTCTAGGTCAGCATATGAAAGGACAATTTCTGCGCACCAGTCCTGCGATTACGCGAGGTGGTATTCTGTTTGCTCTAATTCTATCTGCGTTCTAGCAATTTTCTTGTAACGCGCCGCGATTTCATCCTCTAGCACCTGTATTGTTGTTGCACTTAGCCCTTCAGCAGCTGCATGTCGAGCTACCGTTTCAGTTCTTGTGCTCCTGTTTTTTCAGCTCTTTTATAAAAATCATGCACCAGATCTGAAGGTCACAAGCTGAGAGCCCTAAGTTTTGGCCTTCTGTTAACATGAGCTGCCACGGATTCACGCTGGGGGAAACAGCTGCGAGCTTGCATTGAAATATCGGTGCTTTGATCCGATTATGTTAAAATTTGGACCCCGCTAGCCGCTAAGACTTGCAGCTCCATCTGAACCACTCAAGGGAGGCTACGACGTTGTTCTCAAAATATTGCGCGCCGTTTATATACGCTGACAGCAATACCTAGCAGGGTCGCCAGATTGCAATTGAGGAATGGACCCGGCGTAGCTGTGCGTGCTAGGTGTCCAGGAGAGGTTCGCGACACTCGCTTTGGGTTTGTGACGCTGGATTCGTTAAGAAGATGGACGGCGCAGAAGCCTGGTTGTGAGTATTGAAGGTCCGCTGCGTTTCTGGTTCCGACGGTTAGTTTCTTAGGTTGGATAAATTAAACCGAGCCTCGAGCAAGGAAAAGAAACCGCGCACCTCGGAGACAGACTATCAATTGCGCACTTCTTTTCAACCTACGCCTCTTTTCTTCGTTCGCACAACGCTCCCGTCCACGTCAATACAGTCAACCTTGTCCTGCGCCAGACTTGATCACCGTATGCAACTGATTTCTAAACTGATCACTTTAAATAAGCCTTCGCCGCACTCTGTTCAGTGACTCCTTTCAAAACACCATTTTCTTTGCGTATTATGTGCCCTGCCCAGAACTAACTTCTTTCTCGGGTTTTCGTATTCAAGACATAAAGAGATGTGCTAACGCGGCCACGGACGTAAAACTAGCACAGCGCGGTTTAATGGTAGGAGGAGGAGGAGGAAAAAATTTAAGGCCAGCACAAGGGGCCGATGAACAACAAAGCTTGCTCAGCTAAGGACCGCTGATCGCCTGCCGAGCCCGAGTGAAGTCAAACGCTCTAGGAAGCTGGGAGATAGTAAAGAGAATGAGAGGAGGTCTACAGTGTGATAAGTTAGAAACAAGATATCTTCCTCCGGTAAAGACGTCCATATATCGTCGCAAAAATTACTCGCTAAAGTCGCAGTACTGCGCAGCTTGAATGAAGAGCCCCGAAAACGGAGAAAGAAACTAATGTTTATCTCCGCTTGCTGCAGCAGCACTCTCAAAATTGTCCTAAACGCAATCAATGAGGCGCTAAGCTGTACTTGCGCTATGTTACAACAGCTTCAGCCATAACCTTGAATGTCACTGGAAGCCTCAGTTTTCGGCTTGACGTTTGCTCCGGAGAAGTTTGAAGAGCACGTTTAACATAAAATAGAATACTATTCCTTGCCTCCGTGCTGAAAATATTTGCGAATTTCTGTACCGAGCAAATTACAGACGTGTTCCTCTGCTAGGGCAACGACTGCGAACGTATGTTGTTAGGAAGCACGGGAATGCGAAAGCAGAATGTCGTGATGGCACTGTGTGATAAAAGCGTTTGGTCACCCATTGCAAAGCCGGAGTGCTGTGAGAAGTACTTGAAATATGAATTTCTTTCTCCTAATAATAAAATTACATGAGTGGATTAATAGGAATGAATTGTCTGCACTTTTCTGATTACCGTACTCTTTGGACATTAAACGCATTGGCATGGGAGAGAGAGATAGAGAAACGTTTAATGCATCGACTGTTTGGTTGGGCCCCCATTACAGGAGCCTATTGGCTTTTGCCGCCGCTCTTGCCCAGTTCACCAGCGAAAGCTGGTCCTCCGAATGTGAGCTGGACAACGCCACCTCTCAGTCCTGAGTTGTTGTGTTATTGAATCTTCATATAGCTGGGTTTTTCTGGCACGCCGATACCATACGCTATAGGTCATCCACTTCACCGCATAAGGCGCAGTGCGGATCATACGAATTTGGAAACGTATAGCTGAATTTGACAGGATTTATATAAGCATTCGATTGCGATTTCTATAAAATTAACCTAGGGTGCTCCCTGTTTAGATTTTTGTGCAGTTCGGCATGTACATTACTCGTTAATCTCAAATGTTGCAGTAAATACCTATAACTTAATAGCAGTTCTTCTCAACTATGTTCCTGCGAATGTGGGGGCCCGTGGTAATAGCGCGCAGGCAGGTGCATGGATTCGGGAAAGTGTATTATTAGCACTGAACAAAATGGTGTTTGTGGAACATCTTCTTTCTCCTGCGAATTTTCTAATTGTATGCTATGCTTTTAGGGATTTGGTTCCTATAGCATAAATGGATCCCGTACATTAGAAGAAAACATCGCCGACAACGTCGGGCTGCGAGCAGCTTTTAATGTGAGTAGTAAAGGGAGGTGCCTCAAATTATATACACAGCTCCGCAAGCATCCCAGAAGCACCTTGAAGCTGATATTGCGTATTAGAACCAAAATTTGTGAATTTTGTGAGACCTCCACGTTAATGTTTTGCTCATCTGCACAACCAGCCTGTAAAATGACAGCCATCACTTTCTCCGAAGTGAGTTAAGGAGCTGTGTGCAATGCAATTCAGAGCCAGAAAGTAGCCGGCGTTAGATATTTAAGATATTCAGAAAGCGAAGCCAATCCGCATTGGTTCCTTAGAAAACGAAACTGAGTGCTGTAACTTCTTGGTATTTGTACATTCAGGCAGATGTGGCACATAAACCCATTGCCTTAACAAATGTATCATCAAGAGCCACATTACTAACAATCTTCACCCGAGATCATAGTTGATGCATGATAAATACGCATATGAAAACGTCGAACAGAATAAATAAAATATAATTGGGACCTCTTTGCAGGCATACTCCAAAATGCTGGAGGAAGACTGCGCCAACACTGATACGCGTCTGGATTGTTTAGACTTCTCGGGGAGCAGTTATTTTTCATCGCAGAAGGAATGGTGAGCGTCTTCCGTCAGTCAAAGCTGTAGTGCTTCAGCTTCCAAAGTACTTCCACTGGTGACATGCATCGAAACAAGGCAACATATTGTTTGACCCGCTGCAGGTGTCCTGCGTAGTGTGGGATGAATGGGCCTTGTGGCGGCGTACTACTTATAGCCAACAAAGCCCGCCTAGGCACAGGTGAGTAAAAATTTTACCAATATCACATTTTTTCTAGTGTCGCACTTCTATGTTAACCAAACTGTCCTCTACAAGTTCATCTTTCTTTCACAAAAATTTTGAATATTGAAAAACTGTAAGGTACTAATATGTAAGTATTAACGGTAATGGCCCATACTTCTGATGCACAGCAAAATCAAGTTTTTCCATCGCTCGCAACGAGCAGTTAAGACTACCAAAGAAAATCAAAGGGGAAAGGTTTTGATCACAGCAAGAACAACAGTAGACAAAAAATGCAAGCCTGCCGAGGAGAAATTTGCGGATATACTTATATAGAGACATCGAGAATCATATGAAAAAACTGCTTTCACAAAATATTGCCCGTTTAAAAGCGTTTTTGTCAAGAATTGCTGGGTGCGATTTATGCTTTGAGCCTATGTTCTCTCGAATTACTTCAGCTACAAACTGCAGTTTTTCAATATTCAGCGAATACTAGCGACCACGAAACGTTTGATGTACTTTTATTCAATTCAGTGCATAGTCTCTGAAGAAAGCAGGAAAACAGTACATGTCTGCTTTTCTAATTGTTCCTAACGCGTTTTATTTTCCACCACGGTGTCATTCCGAGTACCTATTTATAGCACTTATCTACCCCTACGATCAAATAATATTGTGGACATTATTAGTGGGACGAAACATGTGACCATAATTACCCCAGTTGGTGCCATATTACGCATATCAGGGGGATAGATATATGAAAAACTATTTATCGCGTCCGAACGGAATTTGATCTCACGTTGCAGGAGGAACATTGCAAGCGAAAAATTCCACTAATCTCTTCATTCAAGAAGGAGCACTTTAGCTCGACAATAAATGATTAACATGCTCCCGAATAACACAGGGTATGGGGTGCCTTTAGGGGCCACTTAGGCAAGTATTGCTTGTACAACGACTGTTATAGCGACGTCTGCCCCCTGCGGCGATAAGTGGGTAACCCAAAATTCGCCTCGCCGCTGTTGAACCCTAATGTGCATTATATTGGCTTCGAAAGGTGTAACTGAGCCCAAAGCCCACTATCAGAAGCAGTGGGTCCCTCTATTGTTACATTAGGACATATGACGCGCAAATGTTGGTTTCATGCCGAATAAACTTGGGCTAGCCCAAAGGGGGCTGTCCACAAAAAGCCGCTGTAGGTTCGACATGGGTCACAGTCATGGGCATGAGTGGTGATCAGGAGTCTTGGGTCATGCTGCAATGAGCCCTTATGATGCGCACATCGTTAATTTCTATGTACTCGAGGGAATATGTAACACAACCATTGCTTTTGTGCAGAAAAGGTTTGGCTAGCCAAAGTGGCGCTGCCGGAAGACAATTTGCCATAGCTCTCTGCATGGACTGTGGCTGGGTGGGAAAAGAGGCGAGGCTGCACACTGCCGATATCTTCCGGTTGTCTTGTACTTAAGGTCCGCATGGGTAAAGTAAATGTGGGCTCTATGCGGGCAAAAAGCAGCCAACCCAAGTAGGGCTGGCGACGCAATGTCTCAGTAGGCCCTGAATGGGCAGTAGGGGTACTGAACGCACCGGCGTGCATCCATCGTATCATGCGCGTTGTCCTTTAATTATCTATTTTGTAATTTACGCGCCTTTAGGATTTCTTATAATTCACTCCACTAATCGTTCTGAGCATGTCATTACGTGAGATAAGTGAGTGGAAGGCGCGACAGTTGGCTGTCGGGGAGCGCACAAAAGTAGCCCACACTAGCATAAGCTGCAACGTCATCGCAGTCAAAAGCACAGCGACAGCACAACGCCCACGTCGCCTCGCAGCTGTGTACGGTAACGCTTCCACCCCTTTCCTCGCCTTGCGCGGGCAGCACAGTCCCTGGGCACGATAACCTGGGGACCGCGAATGATTGAGCTCAATACGGCCGACGTGCACGAACACTGCGGATGGCGCCGCGCAGGGACGGTCAGGGTGCAAGGCGTGATTTGGTAGGCAACGTTCCTCAGTTGCGTCAAGGCACAGTAACGCTTCACATAACGAGGCAGTAGTTTCTCACGCAGGCCTCCGCAGCATGCCGGGAGCCAGGGGAAGAGGGGGGACAACGAGAGTAGTGGGCCTCACAGTGTTGGAAGTCGTAGCGGATTGGTAGCGGTCACCTGCGTGAAATATGCCATCCCCTGATGATCCCTTTCGTCGCGAGAAATTTGCCAGTATTCTGAACGCAGATCAGTGCAAGAAAAATAGGTGGCACTATGCAAGCAATCGAAGAGGATAGACGCCTTTTTTTACGCCGTTAAGCTCGCGGAGATTGACACAGGAACGCCTACTTTGATCTTTGGTTTTGAAGAACACCACCGGAGGCGTCCATACACTGCAGTAAGCCTCGATTAACTTGATTAACAGCATCATATGCACCACTTCTAGGATGATGTGGCTCTCACGAAGGGAAGCACGATATCTCCGTCGGTTTGTGGAGGTATCCTTCGTATTGATGACATGGGTCAAGAGAGAAATTTGGCCCAAAGGACTGTTCCTGAAATCTAAGATGTCGCTCTATGAAACCAAAATGGTGAAGAGGGCGCAGAATGGGATAAGGTGGCAATTTCGCCTGCGATCATTTTAGAAGTACGATAGAGACGTGAAGTGGCCATTCGGCGGAGGGGGTTCAGGAAGATCAGAGTAAGACTGAGCTCTGAAAGCAGAAACTGTGCATTTCGTGGAAAGCAACAATTATTCGACTGCAATGCCACTGGGTAGAACTTGGTCCTGAGGCTGAAGTTCAGAAACTGAATGTAGGCGTGGTTACCGGTGATCGTCGTGACTGTGTGAAGAAGGACGCCGCTATACTCTGAAGAACAAAGTATATGATTGCCCAAGTGACGCAACCACCACCAGGACCGGGCAGAAATGAGATCTTAGCGTAAAATTTAGCATACGATATACTCAAAGGAAAGTAGGCGAGGTAGCTTGGTATGTGCAATGTCAGAGCAGAGCGGCAGGACCAAAGGAGGAAGGTCATTTGACTAAACAATTAGCGCAACGTGGGTGGTTAAAAATTCTGTGCCGGGAACCACGTCGGGTGAGAGGGGAAGAGGGCGGCATTCGAGTATTGTGAACAGCGCAGGTGTGTTACGGCCGGCAACACTAATGCGCACAGTGCAAATTCCAGACACGTCCGTGGCACTTTCTTCGGCGACCCAAACGGGTCAGGAAATGGCGGGTGTCATAACCATCTTGAGGTGGCGAAAGAAGAAGCTCGGGACAGAAAACTTGGGCGCCAGTGTTTGAGTCATATGAGGCACCAGGCACGCGGAGATCGAAATGATTGCTGCAATGCGCGAAGGGTAGGAGGAGACACTCGGACCGGATCGACAGTGCAAGATCACTTCTGGAAGCTGCATCGGTAAGTTTTCTGAGTGAAAGCCACAGTAGGGCGTAGAGGACGGGCGGCGAGGCTGCGAATAACTGGAGCCATGGACCTGAATTGAAGGCGAGTGGCTACGCTTGGAAGGAATCGGGGTGTCGCAGGCGTGCGAGGGCTCAAGACTGGATGAAATGTGGCGGGGTCAATAGTTGGCAAGGCGATCGCAATATGAGCTAGATCTAGGGGACGAGAACAAACGGCTGTAACAGTGTCGCAAATGTGGCCAGCTCTGGAATAGGCAAAACAGATGGCCCGTTCGTCCGTAGTGTGCCACTCCGCACACCTCGCAATCCGTGATTATGGCAGCCCTAGCTCGTAGGGAAGGCCTGAGTCGGTGCAGCGGCAGGAACCAGCGGAGCGGCGGGTAGCAAACAGGGCTGCCCGAAGGTGTGGCCACAGTTTAGGACCACGTTCGCAAACTCCTGGTAACGGACAGCCTGGATCAGGACAATCGTAGCGTCGGCAAGCTGAAGGTTGAAGGCGACGGGTGTCATAGCACCAGTTCTTTGCGTACCATTTTGGTCAAGTTCGCTGGATGGGACAGCTGCTGCAGTGCTGACAGGTACTCGCATGAGGAAGTCGCCGCTCTGTTTGGAAGGGAGCTGAAACGCGGAGCAATGCGGCCCTGTTTGGTTTCCTCAAACTTCCGGCATACCTTGAGGAAAGAGCAGGCTGTTGGACAGAGTTTGCATAAAAGGAGAATAAGCGCATCGTCAGGAAACCTCTTTAGGATGTCGTATAAGTTTTCGGTACCGGTTTCTCACCGGTACTGAACTATGGAGCAGAGATGCGAAGGCCAACAAATTGAGTTCAACCTAAATTGAGGACAATTCAGCGAGCTATGGCGAAGAAAGTGACCTGTTACGTGAGGTGCCAAGATAGGGCATAGTGAGTGAAGAAAACATGCATGTTAATTGCATCCTAATCGAAGTCACGGACAAGAAATAGACTTGGGCATTCAATACAATGCATTTGAACGCAATATAACCGACAGTCGCTAAGGGCAATAGACTGGATACCAAGAGAAGGTAAGCGTTGCTCGCGGCGACAAGAAGTTGGGGCTATGGTGGCTGCAGCTGGCACAGGACAGGGTTAACTGGAGAGGTTTAGGAGAGAATTTAGGCATTTATCCTGCAGTGGGCGTAATCAGGATTATGATGATAATTATGGTACCTTGTCATTCTCTGAGACGGCACTGTCTACATTAAAACACACAGAACTGTGTGGACGACTAAACTCAAGAAGCGAGGCGTGTTTAGCGCCTAACTTGAATCAAATGGGCTCGCCAAATAAATCCTGGAGCCTGTGTTTACAGATTCCCCAGAAGGTCAAATCTTCCTCGTGCTTCTCGAACCAGGTGCGAGCTGATCTTGCAGTGCAGAAATTCACGTGAGCAGTTTTGAAGGTATAGTGTCCCAGCAGTCCTGCTTATTGACGGGCTCATATAAGGCGAGCTAATCTTCAACGTCGAAGACATTGGCGCCGTAAAAGGTACCCGATATGCGAGGCTGCGCTAAAACGAAGGTCAGCACAGGTGTTGCCACTGTGGCAAGATGTACCGAACGGCGTAGTGATGGATCAAAGCTGACGGCAGCTGCAGAGATTCAGGTTGAGATCCCGGGCTGGTAGGCAGCATAGCCTCCAACAAAATATTTCTGGAGCTAACTGAGCGGCAGGAGTGACAGTCCGCAGCAAGGACGCACGCAAAAATGAGGTTACACTAGTACTAGTTGTAATCGACCTCATCATCGACAGCAGCGCGACGCTACAATACCGTCGTCGCCTTGTGACGCGACTGCGTACCGCACCAATATGTATTCTGTTGCTAAAGGTTTTATGTTTAGTATTAAGCAATGACGTAAATTTTCCAATATCAGTACGCAAAAGGAATACCATTACCAACATTACCGGAGCGTGTTTATAGACCTGCGACTCTCTGCGCTCCATTATAGCTTCAAAGTATCGCATGGCCTCCTCGCACCGGAGCATTTTCTTCTCAAATAACAATTTTCAGTCAAAAAAAACTTTATTCTTCTCTCACTGAGATCAGTCTATATTCGTCCAGTGCTAAAAAGAAATTTGAAGTGGGACGCTCAGATTGGCGGATGAGATTTAGGGGTTTGCAGGCATACGGTGGGCGCAGCTGGCAAAGGACAGGGTGAATTAGAGAGACATGGGAGAGACATTTGCCCTGCAGTGGGCGTAGTCCGGCTGATGATGGTGGTGATACTACTCAGATTGGAATGAGCTATGAAAAATGGTGCACAGTTCTGGCTACTGAGAGTCCCACTGAGGCAATGGAGACTTGGACGTCCCCCCCAAAAAACTCATCTGCAAGCGAGGTCATATTGGACTGTCCCCTGCAGAAACCCCATCAGGCTATTTTGGGGAATACCGGTAATGCATGAATAAAACTTTATTTATGAGGAAAAAAATAGTGAGTGGAGACTAAGGATAGTCTAGGACCCCAATGGAGATGGCCACCTGTTTCGCCTGTTGCACTAGTGCTTTCTGGTCCTCCAGGCGTCCGCTGGTCAGCATCCCCTCCCACTGCTCAATTGTGGAGTTTCGATGATCGCTAACTCCTGGCTTTTTGGCATGCCCACACCGTATGTAATATATACGAGTATTCCTCACAAAGTGAACATTTATCTGAATATAAAGTGGGATGTATACTGTGTAGAAGGCTGAGGTGTAGGTATATACGCCGACGAGCCCAAATTGGAATGGGCCCTGCAAAACCTCGATCGGGCCCATTCGTCAATGCGGGCAAAATGGGGACAGCAGAATTAAGGCTTCCCACTTTGTTCCTAATATACTACCGAAAGGGGTGATCTGCGGGCAGCCCGCAAAGGATCCATCTGGATGCCAGCTACAAAGTCAACATGTTCCCCACTTCAGTAGAGTCAGTTCTTGGGCTAGTTGGTATTCTTGATTCACGTTCATAGTGCTTGATTCTTGATTCACGTTCATAGTTCATAGCGCTGTGTTCGTCCTTCTTTTCTGTCTTCTTTTGTTTGGCTCTGTGCCATTGCGCTAAAATCCTAGGAAATGTTCCCCACATGGCATAGCCATTTCTGACTCACAGGCGCGTATACCTGATAGCCCTATTTGTGCTAATTCGATGATACGTTACATACTGAAATTACTTGCCTTCCATTTTCTTTTAGAGTCAACGTACCAAGGGGTAACCTGGACGGTTTTGGTCAAGCCTTCGACTGTGCCAAAAGTGCATCTATAATTGAGAGCCGTAACAAAACTTGTGCACTGTGGTGAATTTGTTCTCAAACTGCGCAAGAATCTACAGACTACACGGTAACGTGCATTACATATGCACTGCCTAAGTTAGGAATCTAAAGAGAAATAAAAGCACGCTTCCTCCAAAGTGCCGACTTTATTATTTCGTGTCTTCTGCAAAATTATGACATCACTTTACACGCGGCAGTCACCATATCACGCCGCAGTAAGCCCCCATATATATCAGTACGGCAACTATAACAAGTAATTCCTCTATCTTAGCAATTTCAAACTCATAAAGCGTGTTCGAAATAACACCAAAACTAGTTGACCTAACGGGGAACAGAGCTCATAAAGCCCTGTTCTCCGTAGCGCTTTATTGTGTGAGTATCAGAAATTTCTGCCCTGCTGTCATTCTTGAAAGCGTCGTTGATAGCTTCGTTGGCAATAGCTTTTTGTATTTGAATCAGCTTATCTGCTTCGCACATTTTCTTGTAACTTTCCTCCACAGGGCATACGCGTCGTGATTATTGGAGATGCAAGATTGCACTGACGTTGCGGCACGAATCGAAAGTAACTTCGTGGAGGTGAGGTGTCGTCCAACAAAATTCGCGAACAAGTCTGGGAAGTTCTGTTTGCACACGATCCGGGAAGTAAGTTCTTTGCGCGTTTCGAACCTTAAGCGCGTGGTTTCGGGAAGGTAGACTATCACGTTGGAAAGTGTGAGCGTAGCATCCAACCTGTGCTGCTTGCTAACACGCTCATAAAGCTAGAGCCAGTACTCGATATCCACGTCGTTCGCACCGAAGAAGCCGGCCGCGTCGCGAAATTGGGCCGCGATGGTAGTCGGTGCGGTTAGTGCGGATGGAGTCGTCTCAGTAGTCATCGGGGCGGTACAAAGTTGACGGCCACCGGTGCCCGGTCTTGCACTGCCTGCGGGATCGGCCTGGGTCTATATACCGCACGTCTTTTCTATCCTGTCTTTCTATCCCATCTTTTAACTCTCCTACTATCAGCACGTGGTAGCGATTGTGGCTCGGCTTGAGCCAGTGGACACGCCTGTGCACTTTCCTTTTCTTTCTTTCTGGCAACAACGGACAGACGGCCGCTGCGAAGATCCAGCTTGTGGTCGCGCGGCTTTACACGGCGCTCTTGCCATAGATGTTACGGGTAGATCTCCACAAAAAAATGTGCTGGGCTGAGAGCAATTCAACAACCATAGGCTTGATAGAAGGATGAGCATCGCTCATGATCAAAAAGCATAAATTCATTGGCCTCATGATTGGAATGGTAAATTGTCAAGCATGCATGCGATCTTGCATATGTGGCGACGTTTTCTTTAAAGCAAAGTTCAAATGATCTGTATTTTATATTAATATTTTTAAGGCCACACTTTCACACCGTAAGAAAGTCCTCTATAGCTTTTTCTGCCGTGCAAATGTGCTGGTAAACAGCTCCAGGTACAAATGATGAGAATTAGTAATTCTTCTATTATTATAGCTCACTCCACAGTGAGGGATTCTCTTAAACGCTCTTAAATATTTTTGCTTTCTTGTCTCTTGGAGATATATTTTTTGTTCAGAGAAAAGGCGCATTACTTGCATAATCAAAGCTTGGCTGCCGTAAATGGTTTCCGTGAAGCTCTTTGGGCCAAACGTGCAGAGGACCCTGCCATCGCTCCTGTCATTCTAACCCTTGTAAAGGAGGTTTTGGTTTGCTAGAGAAAGTCTGATATGTGCCCTTAAAATCCGCTCTGGTGCTTGGGCACAAATGACAGGTTGGAAATTTGTTCCCTCTATATATGAGGGAGAGTAGGAAAGGGGATGGCGTGGTGGCGGTTTGTAGTCCATGCCATACCACCTGCTAGGTTTCGTCAAGCAAGGGTAAAGAGGGGCAAAGACATGTCCTTTATGGCTTCAGCATTCTTCCTTGTTGAATAAGTGGCCCGCTCGAAACTTTGACAATGACAATACATTCGTATGCATGACAAAAACAGCGTACTTACGTAACCTGTATACCTGAGTTTCACTACGCTAGGTACAGCCGACTTCGCCGTGCGTACCGGTTGACGTTCAAGAAAGCCACAGGTCAGTGTGGCTATAGGCCTTACCATATGCGGTCCACCATGATGCCCCACCACTTGACCCTTGACCTTTCGATTCGCCGTTAGATGGCGGTAGAATAGGCCGCAGTACTCATTTGGTGACCAACCTATCGCGATCAACCCTAATTTTTCCGCCACCGACCAGGCTGGCAGTTAATAATGGATCGCGTGAGGTCGGTCACCCAATAAACGCTGCGGCCTATTCTAACCTGCCAGGCTGCCAGAGTGGGCGCGCTGCAAACCAGTGTGCGGACCGCACTCAACGTTACAGACGCCAAGCCCGATACACCACAGCTTTCGCTCTCTAACCGGCTTCAGCAGTAGTTCCACCGCAGCAAGGCGGAAATTTGGGCGAGTTGGTAAGTGTTCATTTTCGCTCTCAGCGCAACACGAACGGGACACAAGACGAAGGACTAGCACAAACAGGCGCTGACTATCAACTGGTTTTTTTATTGAAGTATTTATATGCTTTTCATTCTTCAATAAAAAACCAGTTGATAGCGCCTGTTTGGGCTAGTTCTTCGTTTTGTGTCCCGTTCGTGTTGCACTGAGAGCGAAAATGAAGTTCCACCGCAGCTAACTTCTGTTCGCTCGACCGCGGGTTCTGTATCCAGGCGCGGTGTAGTTGGTTATTGGGGAAAGGAAATGGCGAAGTATCTTTCTCAAATCTCGGCGGACACCTGAACCGCGCCGTAAAGGAAGGTATAAAGGAGGGGCTTAAAGAAATGAAGAAAGAGGTGGCGTAGTGGAGAGCTCCGGAATAATTTGGACCACCTGGTGATTTTCAACGTGCACTCACATCGTACAACACACGGGCGTTGGCGTTTCGCTTCCATCGAAACACGGCCGCCGCGCTCAGGTGCGAACCCGCTCACGGGCGCCTTTTGCGCCTCGCTTCCTTCGCAACGCGCCCGCCGATGTCTGTTGTATGGCGCATTCACACTTGGACATTCGGCGGCGAGAGCGAGCGGATTCCGCGGCCGCGGCAGAGATTCCGCCGGAATACCCAGCGGAAAGGCCGATCGGTCCAGGACCGAATTCTGCCGTCGGAAAAAAATCCGCCGAATCTCGTCAGCCAATAGGAAGGCGAGTACCCGCGGCGACAAACATGGCGGCGCCTTTCGATGCAGGACGCCTCGCTTCGGACTGAATTCATCACTGTTACTGCCTTTTTTAGCGCGTTTACTGGTCATAAAAGAGCTAGAGATCTTTCGATTTGTCTTATCTCGCCCATAAGAAAACGTTTGAGCGATAAATTTCCTTTAATTTTTATTTCGGGTGACGATTCTTCGCCTTTTAGGCTTAAGAAGGGCGTCGGTTTAGTTGACAACAATGGTTCCTCTCCCAAACACCAGATGGCGCCACTAGGCGTTTAAAATGTGAGAATGTTATAAATGGCGTAACATCCGACAAAATAGCTGCATTCAGCGTACGCAAGCATGCATACGGTTTTGGTATGTAGACAGCATCGATTAACCTCTTGTCACATCAGTGTACGCCGTGAGCAGACGACACAGGCGATGAGCGGCGATGCGGTGGCCGGGAAGTGTGAACGAGACAGCATTTCGGCGGCCGCTGATTCCGCTTCCTCTCGCCGCTGAATGTCCAAGTGTGAACGCGCCAGTAGACATGGATACTCTGTATCAGTATACGAACATCTAAACCATTCAGCCACCGTGGCGGGTGCGTTCCGACGGAAAACTGGTTCTTGAGGAAATGAAAAGGCGTAGTAACAGTCTCACTTATCTCGGCCGTAAGGTAAGGGGTAAAGGAAGAGGTGAACGAAATGAAGACGTGCGGTCGTAGTGGAGGGCTCCGGAATAATTTCGGCCACCTGGGTATCTTTAATGTGAACAGACATCGCACAGCAATAATCATTGGTTTTTTGGGGAAGGAAATGGCGCAGTATCTGTCTCATATATCGTTGGACACCTGAACCGCGCCGTAAGGGAAGGGATAAAGGAGGGAGTGAAAGAAGAAAGGAAGAAGATGTGCCGTAGTGGAGGGCTCCGGAATAATTTCGACCACCTGGGGATCTTTAACGTGCACTGACATCGCACAGCACACGGGCGCCTTAGCGTTTTTCCTCCATAAAAACGCAGCCGCCGCGGTCGGGTTCGAACCCGGGAACTCCGGATCAGTAGTCGAGCGCCCTAACCACTGAGCCACCGTGGCGGGGCAACATCGCACAGCACAGGGGCGCTTTTGTAGCGAGAGCTGCACAGGGTTACCAGTGAAGCATTTCGCGTTGGCCGGGAGAGGACAGCTGTGCGCATGCGCCGTTACCATGGCAACCGGAGAGGAGCAGCACGTGCGGCGTGCGCTGCGCTGTCGCCGCGGCCGCGCGCCCGCTCCACCGTCGGAGCCGCGAGTGAAGTCGCGCGGATGAGCAGTTGTGCGCATGCGCCGATACCATGATAACCAGAGACCCCGCAGGTGTGCTGCGCCAACCGCCTCACCGCACGCCGGCCTAATACCCGAGGAGGTACGGGGTTCGCTCATCGACCTCGTTCACGTCCGACTCTGCGGTGCTCAAGATGGCTTCCCAAGCCCCTCTAAGGGGCTACGACCCTGCCGAAATGGCCTGGACGACTGTTTCGGCGCCTCAACCTGAAGCTCCCGCGGAACCTGCACGTTTCGAGCACGAGGAGCTCTTTCAACTTGTCAACCGGCGCGGCAGAGCCGGCTCCAACACGGCGGCGTCCCAAGCCAAGCAGCAAGCCCTCACGCACGGGCCTGCCTCATCGCGTACAAAACAAGCCCAGTCGCGTCACTGGAAACCCCGCCCAATGCCACAGATGCACCCTGAAGACTACGTGGTCATAATCAAGCCCAGGGTCACCGCCGACCTACGGAATACGTTCCGACGTGGTGAGTTGGGCAAAGCCCTGAACTCGCACCTCGGTATTTCTACTGCCGAGCACGTTCTAAATATCGTCCCCGCCTGGGAGCAGAATCTGCTCGTTGTGGGCGCACGGAATCCACACCTTGCCGATCACCTGCTCGGCGAATTCAAGTTGTCGACAACCAAAGGCACCCTGCCCGTACACGGGCATTTGAAACAAACCGGGGACGTGTGCCGCGGCGTCATCGGAGGCATCGCCGACGAAGAAACCAGCGCAACGTTCACCGCCCAAATTGCCTGGCGAGGCGGCCAGATTGCCAACATTCGCCGCCTCGGAAAATCATCCATCGCGGTGATCACCTTTGTTGGAAAGGTGGTCCCGCGGTACGTCCACTACAACGGGGAACTCACCCCCGTCCGAGAATACAAGCGCACTGTGCCGGCCTGTGTAAAGTGCGGTACTGTGGGACACCGCGCGGACATTTGCACCACGCCTAACTCGCCCAAGTGCGGCCTTTGCGGCCAAACTGTGACTGTGACGCAGGACGACCGTGCGCCACACGAGTGCAACCCGTCCTGTGCAATCTGTGGACTAGCCCACCCAACGGGCTCGAAAGATTGTAAGGCAAAATTCCGCAGACTTCATCTTGCCGGAGCCAAGCCCTCCCAACATGGGGTAACCGAGAAGCCAGCGCCTGGAAACAGGCAAGGTGCCCCCGTCGACGAAGCCAACGGTGGCGCGGTACGCGTCAATCACGCCACCGGCTCTCGCGAGGGAGACATCAACGCGGCCTCCTCCTCTCCCGGAGTGAAGTCAACGGGAGAGAAGAACCGAAAGAAGAAAATGAAGAAGAATAAGCAGGCGCCACCACCGCCCCCTAGCGGAGACGACGCCAAGCACTTCCCCGCCCTCAAACCAGATGGCGCTGCCGGAGCCCGCGCCCCGGCGCAGCAGCAACACACTCAGGTGAGCAGCTGGGCAGAGGTCGCCTCCTCCTCTCCCTCCTCCTCACCCTCTTCCTCCTCCTCGGCTTGCGGCATTGATGTCGAAAGCCGCAGGCAAAATGAGCAGCTAAGAGCACAGATCGGGCACTTGCTCACCAAAATTCAAAATTTAGAAGAAAAGCTAGCTGCTGCGACGGGCATCCCGAGTTCCGACGCCATGGAGAGTGAGCCCGAAATGCCGCCCGCGTTCGAGTCGGCAATGGCCGCAATGGAGGCGCGTCTCACCTCCCATTTCCAGAAAATGCTAGAAACTGCGATGAGCTCTGCATGGAGACCAAATGCTCGGCATCGGTCCCTGCAGCTATCAGCCGGTGCATGAAATCCAACACCACCCGAACGAGCCGGCGGTTCGAGGGGATCCGAGCCTTCAACAGGCACAAGAAAATTATCGGCACTCCCCGAGACGCGGATTCGGTGAACTCCAACCTCGCACCCCAACCCGGTGCTGGCTCTGGGTCGGAGTCCCATCAGCCCCCATCTGACACCTCCATTGCTAATGATGGCAGGACGACCTAACAAGCGTTCCCCTCCTCCGAAAACACACAAATTGGTAACCGTAACGCAATGGAATTGTAGAGGCTTCAAGGTCCGGCAGAAACGTGCGAACCTGCGTCTCTACCTAGAAACTTTCGAGGCTTTGCCCGCCGTGGTCGCCCTCCAGGAGCCAGGAACGGCGGCCAAGTTGACTAATTACGCGACGTTCCAGCGAGACCCCTCGTCGTGTCTCCTCGTACACAAGTCGTACACCGCCTCCGAAATAGACCTCGATCTCAATATACCGTACTCATACGCCATGGTAAGGATCCTTCCCCTTCGACGGTCGGATCCTCCCCTACACGTACTTAATGTATACTGCTCCCCGAAACTGAAGCGAGTGACCTTCGCGGACCTCTTTAGCCGTGCACTTAAAGAGGCGGGTCGCGACCCCCTGCTGATTGTGGGCGACTTTAACGCCCCTATCAAGCTATGGGGCTATCGTAAGGAGGAATTGCGCGGACGCATGCTGGCGGAGTTGGCGTCCACACTGGGGCTCACCCTCCACACTGACCCGGCATTTCCTACGCGCGCAGGCAACTCGGTGACCCGAGACACATGCCCGGACTTCACCTTCACTCGCAACATAAGACAGCTGACTGGATCAACACCGAGGAAACCCTCGGCAGCGACCACTGCATCCTGAACACCACTGTCTATACACGCCCTCTCAAGCGCCCCACCACACAAGCACACATCCCCAATTGGACCACCTTTCGCCAAAATTTCCCTTCCGACGCCAACACGAACATCACAAAGCAAGGCTACACGAATTGGTCCCAGTTAGTCATATCGCACCTTCGCTCCCACGAGAAGCAGATACAGCTCACAGAGGCAGTCACGGACGTGGACAACCACCTCCTCCACATCTGGCAAGCGCTCCGGGGCCTTACGCGCCGCTGGAAGCGCCAGAAACACAACAAGAAGCTCAAAGCGCGCATTGCGGACCTCACCCGGCAGGCAGCAGAGTACGCGGCCCAACTCGCTGACTCCAACTGGGTGGAACGCTGCAACACGGCGGCTAGGCAAATGTCGAGCCGCAACACATGGCGGCTCTTCCGAGCCCTCATCAACCCAACGCAGACCCGCACAGAAACGCACAAGCAAATACACAAAGTCATGCACTCATTCCAAGGAAATACAACGCAGTTGGCACAGGCACTCCGGAATAGCTACCTGTGCACAACTCAGGACGGCCGCACATCGGCCTTTTCCTACGCAGGCAGGGAAAACTCGGAGTTGGACAAGCCTTTCCAGCTTCACGATCTGCGGGCCAGTTTGGCCATAATGAAGAGGGGCACCGCGCCGGGCCGGGACAAGGTTACCGTCAAACTTTTGGCGAACCTTCCTGATTCTGCGTACCAGTGCCTTCTAGATTACAATGATGCGATCTGGACGGGGGAAACCCCCCTCCCCATTGACTGGAAGACGGCCCTTGTCACCTTCATCCCGAAGGCCGGGAAACCAATCGACACGGACAACCTCCGCCCCATCTCTCTCACCTCGTGTGTGGGCAAATTGATGGAGACGATGGTACGGGATCGGCTGTCCGAATACCTCGAACAACACAACACCTTCGCGGACACCATGTTTGGATTTCGCCCACACAGATCCGCACAGGATATCCTGATCCAACTCGACCGCGAAATCTTGAACCCCATCACATACCAACAAAGCGACAAAATTGTCCTCGCGCTCGACCTGAAAGGAGCCTTCGACAATGTAACTCACGAGGTCATACTCACACACTTGAGTCAAACTCACTGCGGCATCAATACCTTCAATTACGTGAAGCAATCTCTCACGGACAGACTATCATACATCAAAATACAGGCCCAAGAGCATGGACCTTTCCTGCTCGGCACGAGGGGGACTCCACAAGGCGCGGTGGTGCTGTCCCCTCTGCTATTCAGCATAGCCGTGATGCGCCTACCTGCCCTGCTGGGTGCCGTCGAAGGGGTCCAGCACGCGCTGTACGCCGACAACATCACCCTCTGGACTACGCAAGGATGCCTAGGGGACATGGAGACCAGCCTGCAAACGGCCGCCAGCATAGTGGACCGCTATGCCCGGGACTGTGGTCTGCAATGCTCCCCGCAGAAATCGAAATTCGTGCATCTGCGCCCCTCGCGCACATGCTCGACACAAATCAATCTCTCCCTGCAAAGCGGCCCCATTAACGAATCCAAGGAAATCAGAGTCCTCGGACTCTTCACACACAACCAGCGACGTTGCGACACGACACTCGCCAAGCTCCGGCAGGTGGGGGACCAGGTGGGCTGCATGGTCCGCCGGGTTTCCAACAAGCGCGGCGGGTTACGATGCACAGACGCCTTACGGCTGGCGAACGCATTCGTGACCAGTCGAATCTTGTATTCGACTCCCTAACTCCACCCGCGGAAACAGGAAGAGGATGCTCTCGAGGTCATCCTCCGAAAAATCATGAAACGCGCGCTGGACCTCCCGGTCTCTACCCCTACCAGCCACCTCATAGGACTGGGGATGGTGAACACTTTCAGGGAGCTTCGGGAGGCCCAGCTCACCAACCAATACACTCGTCTCACAAAGACAGGGTCGGGTCGCCGCCTTCTAGCCCGACTTCACATCCAGCACACCCAATTCACAGAAGAGCGATGCCGCCTTCCCGTACACTGGAGACGCGCCCTCCGCGTGCGGCCTCTCCCCACCAACATGTCCAAAGAGGACCATAATGGCAGGCGCCAGGTGCGGGCGGAAGCCTTGGACCGCCATTTTGGGATAAACCAGGAGTCTTCTACGTGGACGCCTCCGGCCCGGACCCCAAGGGATGGTACGCTGCCGCGGTCGTCCACGAGGGCAAAACAGTAGACGCCCTTACTTTCAAGGCCCAGTCAGCAATTCACGCAGAAGAGGTCGCCATCGCCCTGGCAGCCTCCGACTCCTCCTCCAAATACATAATCACCGACTCGCGAGGGGCCTGTCGAAACGTCGAGCAAGGGTGGGCTACTCCCCTGGCTTATCGCATCTATCAAAATTGTAGCCGAGACTCCGATCCTGCGCACCGATCTATTATTTGGGCTCCAGGTCACCAAGGCCTCCACGGAAAACGAAGCAGCCGACGCCGCCGCCCGCGCGCTCTCTCTCCGGGCGTTTCCCTCGGGACCCGACGATTACCAGGACTCCGATTTCAATCCGGTTTACACTTTTAAGGAAATATGCGATTACTACAAATCCACCCACCAAACTCTTCCCACTCCTTGCAAAGGGCTGGGGAAGGCCAACGAGCGGGTACTCCTGCGCCTGCTCACTAACACGATGCTGTGCCCGGCAACTCTAAAGCATTTCAATCCTCCTCAATTCGACGGGTGGTGCTCACACTGTGGGGTGGTGTCGGACACCTACCACATGGTGTGGGCCTGCCAGCAGAACCCATCCCTACCCCCTATCCCAAACCCCACCCGAGAGGACTGGGAGGCGACCCTGTCCGGCTGCGGCACCCTCCAGGCCCAAAGGGCCTTAACGCAGCGTGCCCGGGCTGCGGCAACCGCCAATGGGGTGCCTGACTAGGCATCCCCACCTAGTGGTTGTATGGGCGTGACCCTTCAGGTCACGGACCCCAACACCTCTCTCTATAATTAATAAATGTTTTTACCACCACCACCACCTATTACCCGAAACACGCATCGCATGTGTCGCATGCCCAGCATTGCGTATAAAAGGCGGAGATGTAATGGGCGGCTGTATCACAACGTTTTACATGTATGCAGAGGAGAGTCCAGCCGCTGCTAAACGGTGGTATAGGCAAGAAAAGATTAACTCTTCCGATCCTGAGGTTGTTGCCTGGCACTTGGCTGCGCCAACAAAGAAAGGATTGAGACCGCAGGAAGATACTGCACTGATCATCAGGCAGTCTTCGTCTCTGTCAAGCAAAATTGTTAAACATAGAGTGACAACAAGCCCAGCCAGGGAAACGTACCTTTCGCTACGTATATCCTGGCATAGTCGAGTTAAACCACTCCCAATTTTTTGTGTTTCGTTGGAGGTGAAACGCAAAAGGAATTTGAAAAAAAAATTGGTTTTTTGGGGAAAGGAAATGTCGCAGTATCTGTCTCACATATCGGTGGACACCTGAACCGCGCCTTAAGGGAAGGGATAAAGGAGGGAGAAAAAGAAGAAAGGAAGAAACAGGTGCCGCAGTGGAGTGCTCCGGAATAATTTCGACCACCTGAGCACCTTTAACGTGCACTGACATCGCACAGCACAGGAGCGCCTTAGCGTTTGGCCTCCATGGAAACGCGGCCGCAGCGGTCGGGTTCGAACCCGGAAAGTCCGGATCATTAGCAGAGCCCCCTAACCACTGAGTAATCGCTGCGGGTTTTCACTGACCCAGTATTGGCCTATATACATTTGGTGTCGCATTTACATCATAGGAATTTCTTAGGCTGCCCATAATTTATTTTTTTTTTGTTTCTGTAGGTGCAGCTGGCATCTCACACTGAAAAAGACGATGGGTTTTTAGAGAATGGAAGCCATAGTAATAGCGCACTAACACACTTGATAGAGCGCCGCGGTCAGGATTAGGTGCAATCAAGCATTCATAACGCCGATATATTTTCCGCCATTGATAAAACTATCACTTCGTTACTAAAATAAGCTGGTTTTTTACCAGAACTAATAGCAAACTTTTTACTTGTGCAAATATTTTAAGAAATTTGATTTGCAACGACGCATTCAACTAAACTATTGAGCCGTTAATTTACATATGCAATGTAGAAATTTTAATTTTTCGAGAGAAAAACAAGCCGCCACCATCTGGAAGACGTTCAAGTAACGAGCGTTACCTGCTTGTTGTACTGGAATTAATATGAATGATATTAAAGTGAGGCACTGCTATAGAAATACGAATTTGACATCTTTGATTGATAAGTGACGTCACTATTTTTATTTATTTATTTTATTTCTTTGCTCCCCAAGGGTCCACGAGGGACATTACATGAGGGGTGGGCTGAGAAGACAACTAGCATGAATCCAGATGATGTTCGAGGGCGGTTTTAGATCTGCTGTAATCGACGATGGTTGCCACTTCGGATGGTAGGTCATTCCAGCCTCGGGCTGTTTTCAGGAAAAAATACTTGTGATATGTTTCGGGGCGTGCTTTCCCAGGGTAGACGGCGTTAGAGTGACAATTATGGGAAATACAATGAGCACGTGCGATTGGAATAACTTCGTGATTAAAGGAATGGAAAAATTTATGATATAAGGAAAGGCGGGCGATCTTGCGACGACAGGCCAATGTGGCGAGATTAAGCTGAAACTTTATTGCGGAAACGCTAGTGTGGTATGAAAAATTAGAACAAACGAATCTTGCAGCGCGATTCTGGACTGATTCGAGCGAGTCAATCAGGTTAGCAAAGTTAAGATCGTAGGCGGAGCATGAAAACTCCAATTTTGACCCTACAAATGTTAAGAAAGCAAGCAATTTTATGCAACCCGGTGCCAAGGGAAGGTTACGGCGCAGGTACCGTAAAAATTGATTAGCTGCATTTTTTACATGATGAACGTGCTGCCACCAGGTTAGATTTTTACTTAAATGAATATCGAGATGTTTATAAGAATCTACTGATTTATGGAAGGTTGTTAATTCTATAAATTGCATCCTGGTGGTTGCGCTGGCGGTGGAATGAAAGAAGGGAAGTTTTAGCAGAATTTAATGACATTGGGTAGGTTTTACGCCACTCTTTTACGCGTAGCAGGTCTTCTTAGAGGATGGTAATTTCGGGCTGGTTTATTGGGCAATAGATTACACAATCATCAGCAAATAGCCGTATGTTAGAAGTGATGTTAGAGGGCAAATCATTTATATAAATAAGAAATAGAAGGGGGCCTAAGACAGATCCTCGCCGAACGCCAGACAGAACAGGACAAAGTGATGACGAATGAGAATTACCGTGAACGAATTAATAACGGTCCATTAAGAAAGCACGGATCTAAACCAGAACCAAAGGATGAAGGTTTAGGCGTGAAAGTTTAAGAATGAGGCGTGCATCAGAGAATTTATCAAACGTTTTTTTCAAAATCTATTAATATGGCATCCGTAGGAACGTTATAATCTAGACATGCATGTATGTCATTAAGGAAGAGAGCAAGTTGTTTATTATAGGAACGACCTTTGCGGAAGCCATGTTGATTAGGATGAAAAAAATTATGCGATGATAGAAACTTGGCAGTATGGGAATATATTACATGTTCCATGATTTTACAGCAAACACTTGTTAACGAGATAGGTCTGTAATTAAGTGGTGATGAGCGGCTACCTTTTTTGTAGACTGAAATGACCTTCCCGATCCGCCAATCGCGTGGTAGTGAGGACGATGAAAGCGACTGATGAAAAATCAGAGATAATATGACACTACAAAGAACTAATATTTTTTAGGATTTTCGAGTTGATGCCGTCAACACCAGCAGATGATGAATTTGGTCATGATTCTGTAATTTTTTATACTCCACACAGCTCAAAGATACTGTTTTCCATAGGAGAATCATTAAGACAATGGAGTTCAGGGAGGTTATCGAGAGGTTCGTCAGTAAATACAGAGCAAAACTGATCATTTAGGATTTTTGGAACATCTAAATCAGAATATTTAAGTCCAGAATGATCAGTTAATGAAATTGCGCTAGACGTAGAAGCGGTAATAGTTTGCCAGAAGCGCTTTGGGTAGTTATGCAGCAGATTAGGCAAGGTGTAAAAAAGAAGTTACCCTTAGCTTTGGCCACTTCGGCGTCATAGTTAGTGGAGGCAGTGAAGTATTTGTTCCAAGCGTGCGCCATGTTAGTAGCTTTAGCAGTACGAAATAATCGTTTCTTTTTGTTGTTTATTCTTTTTAGTGTTTTATTATACCATGGGGATCTAGGTCGCTCTGTTATTGTGATAGTAGGAATGTGTATACTGATAAGACGTTACATTACGGACTTGAAAAGTAACCAGTCCGATTTCAGTGAACGAACTTGAATATCAGGGGTAAAGTTATCGAGGAAAGCAACGAGATCACGGTTAAAGCTGTTGCCATTTTTATCATATAGGGTGAATGATTTTGTTTTTCGTTTTGTTATTCTGTAGATGACATGAAAATGTAGCATGAATAGCCAGGTGATCGCTAAGCCCTTCTAGATAAGTTATAGGTGAAAAACTATTATATTGGGATGTCAGCACGAGGTAAAAAATGTTAGGAGAATGATTTGATATTCTAGTTGGATGGTCTATTATTGGTTCTAACCCAAAAGTAATGCAGGTCTGAAAAAATTCGCTATCAAGATTATTTTGTGAGAGAATAATTTCAAGATCAAACAAAATTATGGAAGGAAAATTGAAGTCATCGAAAAATAAAATTGGAGTATTTGGATATAGGATTGTTGATCTGTTCAAAGCGTCATGAAACAGAGCACTAAATGAAGAGTCATGGTTAGGAGGCCGATAACAAACTCCGATCAGAACTCGAGGGTAAGATTGATCGCAGCAAAGTCAGCTCATTTCCAAAGGTCTTGAAATGTTTACCTGCGAACAATGTAACGAGCAATCAGTGGCTATTAGGACTCCCCCACCTCGCATGTCTCTGCGATCTGATCGGAAAATATGAAAGTTAGGAAGAGAGGGTAATAATTCGACGTCGTAGATAGCAGATGTAAGCCAGGTTTCGGTTAATAAAAGAACATTAGCGGAACATGATTAAACTAAACTGCACAAAGCGTCACGTTTGGGAACGACACTGCGGATATTAGTAAAGAGGAAAGATAATTGAAAACCGGGAGCCTGTTTTGAACTGCGTTTCTGATGAAGTGATTGCTAGGTATGGTGTTCAACTACGGTGTTATTGACGTGGTCGAAAGTGTACGTTTTTTTCCTGGATGTCATTCTGTCATGTCCTATTTTAAAAGTGAGTCCCTGACTTTTACCATAATCATAAAGGCGCTTCGGTGCAAGACGAGTTTTAGGTGAATAGTCCTCGGACAGACTGTAACCAGTATTTTAAAATTTGCTGCATACGCATAAAACCTGGTCCTTATCTTTAAATTGAGCGAATGCGAAAAAGATAGGGTGGTTTTTACTCGACCCAAATGAGCCAAGGCGATGGGCGCGCTCAATGCTTTCAGGTTCAATAGATACAGATACTGGTCGCAGTGATCGATAATTTCATTTCTGAATCTTGCCAGGACTCATTACTGGCATCTTTCAGACCGTAAAAAACTAGGTTGTTTCATCATCCTCGATCTTCCGCATTGTCCAACCGGGCAGTCATTTTTGCAATTTTCACCTTGAATTCGACGGTTGTGGACTTATCTTCTACTTCTAATTTTATCGAAGAGAAGGAAGCGCAATGTGCTTCGATTTTCGAGAGGCGGTTGTTCACTTCAGGGAAGGCTTTCTGATGGTCAGGTAGTGATACTTTTATAGATTTCAGCCCTGCAAACAAGTTTTACTGCCCGGTCTGATATATTGAATATATCAGTGACGTCAACAATCATCAGCAATTGGATAGAGTAATGACGTCACGAATCAATCACCACTTGGGTTGCTATATAGATTTACTACAGGACCACCACCTTAAAGTCGACGGCCGTTCGTCTGTCTGGTAAAAACTTGCCATATATTGCATCCATGGCGATAGAAGCAAAGGACTGTTGATGGATCGCATTTGGAATCAAAGCTCAGTGCCACTCACATCAAGTCGTCATTCGGAACTCACGAAGAGGGACTGGATTGATGCAGCAGATACCTCTCCAGCATTTTGCGCAAAGTAACATTATGCTGTGTTTTCTCATTTAGGGAATACCTGCCCGAAAGTAACGTAAGGCTTTTAAAGCAATTTTGTTTCATTTTTTTTCTTCTTTAAACGAAGGATGCACGTAGGAACATTCTCACCTCTGGACGAAAGCAGAGACCGGCTTCACCGGGAACCGGACGGCGGCTCGCTGCTGCAGCGTATGCGCTCGCACCCGCGCTCTCGAATGGGCGCGGTGCTGCTCGAGTATGAGCAATTGACACAAGGCCCACCCCCCCGGGCCCTGCGCGCCCTGGCCTGCTGCCTCGGAGGTACAGCGAGAGATCGTCGGCATTGCGGGAAAGCGGAGCACACCCCTCTGTGCTGTGCAGCAGCTGGCCAGAGCCGTCATACACCAGGAGCTGCAGGACCATCTCCTCGTGTACACCGACGGCTCAGTGGCCCGCGACAGCTGCTTCCTTGCTGCGGCGGCCACCATCCCCGCCCTGCGACTGCACAGCCAGCAAGACGCAACCTTCCTAGGCTCCTCCACCACGGCGGAGTTGATGGGGATCCGGCTCGGGCTGGACCTGGTGCTCACCCTCGGCCCTCCGCCGCCCAGGAGTGCTGTGCTGTGCGACTCCCGCGCCGCCCTCAGCCGCCTGCAATCTAACGGCCGTGGTACTCCACTAGTGCGGGAAATTCGCTCGCGCATCGAGCGCCTCGCGCAGAGAGGATGTGCCGTGCGTGCACAGTGGGTGCCCGGTCACTGCCGCATCGCCGGCAACGAAGAAGCTGACGACCTCGAGACCGCTGCACACCCTCTACCTGCCAGCGATCTGCCTCTTGCGCTGGAGGACGTGCGTGCGGCCATCCACGACCATCTCCGAAAGCAGCACCCCGACCCACGCATCGCGGGAGGTGAGCGCATCTACAGTATAACCGGCTGTCGCGCACTTGCACGGTCACAACGTGCAATGATCCTCCGCGCGCGCATTGGCAGCGTGTGGCCCGGGGAACGACGGGTGCGTCACGGAATCGCGACGAGTGATGTGTGTGACGGACGCGGTGCATTGGAAACACTAGAACACCTGCTCCTTCACTGTGCCGCGTTCGCCGATGTTGGTGGCGATATGCTCGCGGCCTATAGGGCGCAGGGCATACTATCAGACTCCATCAAGACGCTATTGTGGCCGCAGGGCAGTGCGCGCACTCGTGAGCGAACTTTGGTGAGCCTCTGTGCATTCCTCGAACACAGGGGCTTGACGTCCCGTCTGTTCTCCGTCAGGTAGTTACACGCAGTGACCGAACGCTCCGCGAGTTCTACCTTGAACGATTAATAACTGGACGCCCCACTCCAGTAATAACCAACACAGTGCTGTGCGCGTGTGTGATTTAATTCCTCTAAAATTAACTAATCACGCGCACAACCTGGACACATTTCTGATTGTGTAAATAGTTTGTACATATTACTTCTCCCCCTATCCTCTATTTCTGTCCCCTCACCTCTTTCATTTCATTTCTCCATTCTGCCTGCTGTCCTTTATTTCCGCTGCACCAGCTCAGGTGCTTCAGTATCGATGGCAGATGCCGGGGCTAGCAAAAATCTTTTCCATCCTTTTTACTAATCAATAAAACCACTAGCACCACCACACCTGAACCGCGCCTTAAGGGAAGGGATAAAGGAGAAAGTGGAAGAAGAAAGGAAGAAAGTGGTGGCATGAGGAGGGCTCCGGAATAATTTCGACCACCTGGGAATCTTTAACGCGCACTGACAACGCACAGCACACGGGAGCTTTAGCGGTTCGCCTCCATCGAAGCGGCTGCTGTGTTTCGATGGAGGTGAAATGCATAAAGGCGCCCCTGTGCTATGCGATGTGAGTGCACGTCAAAGATCCCCAGGTGGTCGAAATTATTCCGGAGCCCTCCTCATGGCACCACTTTCTTCCTATCTTCTTTCACGCCCACTGCGCCATTTCTTTTCCCTAGAAACCAATCGCGGGTTCGAACCCGACCGCCGCGCCGGAGTTTCGATCATGGCGAAACGCTAAGGCGCCCGTGTGCTGTGTGATGTCCGTGCACGTTAAATATTCCCAGGCGGTGGAAAATAGTCTGGAGCCCTCCACTATCGCACCTGTTTCTTCCTTTCTTCTTTCGCTCTCTCCTTTATCTCTTCCCTTAAGGCGCAGTTCAAGTGTCCGCCGATATGAGAGACAGATACTGCGGCATTTCCTTTCCCCCAAAAATAATATTCATTTTCATTTTACTTTCGCGTTTCACTTCCATCGAAACACAAAGCATTGGGAGCGGTTTAACTCGACTATGTCTGAATATACGTAGCGAGAGGTACGTTTTCCTCGCTGAGCTTGTAGTCACTGTAGGTTTAACAATTTTGCATGACAGAGACGAAGACTGCCCAATGATCTGTGAAGTAGCTTGCAGCGGTCTCAATACTCTCTTTGTTGAGTAGCCAATTGCCAGGCGACAACCTCAGGATTGGAAGAGTTATTCTTTTTAGTCTATACCACCATTTAGTAGCGGCTGGACTCTGCATACATGTCAAACGTGATACAGCCGCCCATGACATCTCCGCGTTTTATATGCAATGCTGCGCATGAGACGCAGGCGACGCGCGTTTCGGGTAATAGAGCGGCGTGCGGCGGGGCGGTTGGCGGCAAACCTGCGGGGTCCCTCTGGTTACCTGGTATTGGCGCATGCGCAAAACTGCTCATCCGCGTGACGTCACGCGCGGCTCTGATGGTGGAGCGGGCGCGCAGCCGTGGCGACCGCGATGCGCACGCCGCATGTGCTGCTCCTATGCGGTTGCCAATGTAACGGCGCATGCGCACAAATTTACCTCTCCCGGCCACCGCGAAATGCTTCACTGGTAACCTTGTGCAGCTCTCGCTACAAAAGCGCCCCTGTGCTGTGCAATGTCTGTTGCACATAAAATCCCCAGGTGGTGCAAATTATTCCGGAGCCCTCCACTACCTTAAGGTACGAAACAGGGACACCAATACGAAGGACCAGAAAAAATAAGAAACACGGGCACGCGCTGCCGTGTTTCTGGTCCTTTGTGTTAGTTGCGCTGTTTCGTACCTTAAGATGCAATACCAACTCGGCCACTTTGCTATGTTCCTCCACAACCGCACGTCGTCATTTCTTTCACTTCCTCCTTTACCCATTCCCTTACGGCCGAGATAAGTGAGACCGTTACTACGCATATTCCTTTCCTTAAAAACCAATTTTCCGTCGGAACGCACCCGCCACGGTGGTTGAGTGGTTGAGATGTTCCTATACTAATTCAGAGTATCCATATCAAGGGTTCGAACCCGACCGCGGCGGCTGCGTTTTTATGGAGGAAAAACGCTAAGGCGCCCGTGTGCTGTGCGATGTCAGTGCACGCTAAAGATCCCCAGTTGGTAGAAATTATTCCGGAGCCCTCCACTACGGCACCACTTCTTCCTTTCTTCTTTCACTCCCTCCTTTATCCCTTCCCTTACGGCGCGGTCTGTCTGTCTGTTGTTGCAAGGAAGAAGGAAGAGGAAACTGCACAGGCCTGCTCACTGGCTCAAGCCGAGCCACAATCGCTACCACGTGCAGATAGTAGGAGAGTTGAAAGATGGGATAGAAAGACAGGATAGTAAAGACGAGCTAAAGAAAAGGCCGTTCCCGGAGGTAGTGCAATACCGGGCCAACCGGTGGCGGGAGTGAAGCATCCTTCAAACTCTCCGCCACATTTCCAAAAATAAGTCAAATTGGACCCGTAACAGATACTCTACGGGGTCTGGACATGGCGGGTTCAGGTGTCCTAAGATATATGAGCAAGATACTGCGCCATTTCCTTTCCCCAAAAACCAATTATTATTATTAGTAGTAGTAGTATACATGTCTACAACAGACCGCAGCGGGCGCATTTCGAAGGACGCGAGGAACAAAAGGCGCCCGTAGGCGGGTTCGAACCCAACTGCGGCGGCCGTGTTTCGATGGAGGCGAAACGTCAAGGCGCCTGTGTGCTGTGCGATATCAGTGCACGTTAAAAATCCCCAGGCGGTCCAAATTATTTCGGAGCCCTCCACTACGGGACCTCTTTTTCGTTTCATTGTCTCTCCTTTATCCCTTTTCTTACGGCGGGGTTCAGGTGTCTGCCGACATGGGAGACAGATACTGCGCCATTTTCGTCTCCAAAACCAAACTTCATTTTTTCCTGACCCGCCGGTGTGGCTCGTTAGGGTACTCAGCTACTGTTCCGGAGTTCCCGGGTTCGTACCCGACCGCGGCGGCTTCGTTTTTATGGAGGCAAAATGCTAAGGCACCCGTGTGGTGTGCGATGTCAGTGCACGTTAAAGATCCCCAGGTGGTCGAAATTATTCCGGAGCCCTCCACTACGGCGCCTCTCCCTTTCTTCTTTCACTCCCTCCTTTATCCCTTCTCTTACGGCGCTGTTCAGGTGTCCGCTGATATGTGAGACAGATACTGCTCCATTTCATTTCCCCAAAAACAAACTTCAATTTTTCCTGACCCGCCGTGGTGGCTCAGTGATTAAGGCGCACGGCTACTGATCCGGAGTTCCCGTGATCGTACCCGACTGCAGCGGCTGCGGTTTTATGGAGGCAAAACGCTAATGCCCCCGTGTCATACAGAAAAAACAGCGCACACAATACAGGGACGAAGAAAGGAAACGACAACACGCGGGCAGCAGCGCTCGTGTTGTCGTTTCCTTTCTTCGTCCCTGTATTGTGTGCGCTGTTTTTGTGCCATGTCAGTGCACGGATCCCCAGGCGGTCGAAATTATTCTGGAGCCCTCCACTACGGTACCTCTTTCTCCCTTTCTTCTTTCACTTCATCTTTTATCCTTCCTTTACGGTGCGGTTCAGGTGTCCAACGATGATGAGACAGATATTGCGCCATTTCCTTTCCCCCAAAACTGATTATTATTAATTTTTTCCTGTGTGCTGTGCGATGTCAGTGCATGTTAAAGACCTCAGATAAAATGAAAATTGTTTGATGGGAAAAGGAAATGGCGCAGTGTCTGTCTCACATCTATAAATGAATATTCAAATAAGCCATATGAAACTAATGATAGATTCTGTTCTGTGGATGTTAAGTTTACTTTGCTACGTATAGGTGCATCAAAACCGCTCATGGGTGAAGGCGAAAAGTTTCAGGAAATTCTAACTGCCATTGTCAGACCCCTGGACAACACAGACTTTTGTTGTGTAGCCCAAAGAAAGGCTGGCCTTACTCAGCCGCTATGCTTCTGTTCCTTAGCTAAATGTGATCTACGCATCATTTTCCTGTCTTTAAATCATAAGTTTCAATCGAACGGGGGACGGGGGAAACTATTGCTTCCTGAAGTAGAATATTGCAATTTTATATGCATGTTTAGCACTTCATAAAATCTTAATATAGGCAGTTAAATGCATTGAATTGATTTTTGCTGAACAGCCGCAAAAGAGGCTGAAGTTGTCAGGCTGCCTTTAAATTGTCGGAATTGCTTTGATACCTGAATTGGAAGATACCTATACTGCAAAATTAATTCTTATAACATCCACCGTCGCAAATAAGAGGCGGCGAATGTTCGTTCGGGAGCATCATATATAGTTTTTACCATGCAAACAGCAGCAGTAGCAGAGGTAATGCTGTAGACAGCCTCATTTCGGGTCTTTTGTGATACTCAGAGCTAGCGATATCTACAATGCAGGAAGTATAATTATGAGCAACGTTGCACTTTGTCTTTTAAATGTTATCGAGAGCTCTCTTAACAGTAAAAGATTAGCATGTGTAGTGCGGTTTATTTGCACGTTTGAAACACCAGCGACGAAGACCTTAGCACAACTAATCTACAAGCCAGCGAGGCGAGAGACTGGGACACAAGCTTCAGCTTTCCAGCATGAGCATCCGACGAACTTCTTTACCTCAGTAAACGGGGGCGCAAGCGCTTCGTCGACGTTGGCGTCGGTGCTGGACCATCTTCATTCCAACTGCCCCGGCGGAAAGAGGGAGCCATCTTGGCGACTAAATGCGAGGACACGACGAGGGAGCTGTAATAAGGCTTCAAGCGGCCGGTGTGCACCTCAGCAGGAGCACTGGGGTCGTATTGTTGAAGGATAGGTGGTGAGGTTAGAAAACGACGGAGCGCAGCAAAAGCATCGTCGCAGGGCGAGTGCCACGTAGACAGGTCGGCGGGACCATTAAAGAGTTCCGTAAGGGGCGCGACGATAGAGGCCAAATTGGGGACTAATCGCCGGAAATAGGAGCAGAGACCCGCAAATCGGCGCATCTGTTTTGTAGAATTCGGTTTAGGGACGTCAGCCACAACACGGAGTTTGTCAGGATCTGGCAGGACGCCGTCTTTGGAGACGAGGTGGCCGAGAACAGCTGCCGGGCGCCAAAGTGACATTTTTTTAGATTAAGTTTAAGACCAGCACTGGTGAGGCAGCTCAGTACTTGACGAAAGCGCTTGAGATGCGTCGGAAAATCGGGCGAGAACATGACAGCATCATCTAAATAGCAGAGACTAACGTTCCACTTGAGGCAGCACAAGATGTTGTCCATCAATCGCTCAAACGTTGCGGGAGCGTTACACAGGTCGAGTGGCATCAAGTTAAACTCGTAGAGTCCGTCAGGGGTGACGAACTTCGTTTTAGGACGGTCGGACTCAGCCATCGGGACTTGCCAATAGCCGGAACGGAGATCTATGGAGGAGAAGAACTTGGAGCCCTGCAAGGAGTCAAGGGCGTCGTCAATACGTGGTAGCGGGTCGACGTCTTTGCGCGTAATTTTGTTAAGCCGGCGATAGTACACGCAAAATTGCATCGGGCCATCCTTCTTTTTCACCAGGACGACTGGGGATGACCAAACACCGGCGAAAGGTTGAATAATGCCGCGTTGTGGCATGGCAACTTGCTCAGTTATGACGCGGCGCTCAGGAGGCGACACTCGATAGGGGCGCTGACGGAGTTGAGCATGTGTGCGGGTATCAATGTGGTGCCCGACAGTAGTCGCGCGGCCGAAAGAAGTGTACTGGTGGTCAAAGGATGAGTGAAACTGGTTGAGCAGGGCAAGGAGCTGCGCAGGGAGAGCGCGGAGAATGAGGTGTAAGAGACGAGGATGGCGGCAGCACCGTGGTGAATGTCGATGACGGCGAAGGGAAGAGGTATGTGTTGGCGAGAGGCAAGGACGGGCGAAGGCGTGAAGAGAACGGTGGCGTCAGAAACAGAGGCGGTGAAAACAAGGGTCGAGCGCGGCACTGTGGAGGAGTATATCAGTGTCCTCAGCAACAACAAGCTTAGCAGCACGGCAAATCGGAGGATCGTCGAAAGGCGCATCGCAGAGCGGAGAGAAGACGACGTGCGCACAGGCACAGTCAATAACAGCACTGTGAAGGGATAGAAAATCCCATCCAAGGATGACGTCATGGAAGCTTGCAAGGAGGACTAAAATTTCTACAACATATAAAACATCGGCGATGACGACGCGTGCTGTGCAAGCGGCAGAAGGATGAACGGGCTCGGCGCTGGCTGTACGGAGTGAGAGTTCAGAAGATGGGGTGGTAACTTTGCGAAGCGAGCGGCAGAAGTTTTCGTGAATTACAAAAACGGTGACCCCAATGTCCACAAGCGCAAGTGTCTTGACACCGTCTACAAACACATCAAGTAGATTCGGCGGATAAAGGCGAGGACTTAAGCAGGGCAATGAGTGGGCAGTTCGTGCCCCAGGAACTGCGGCTGCTAGTTTTCCGAATCGTTGAGGACGTTGCGAAGCCTCATGGGTGGCAGTGAGCGGCGGCGAGGGGAAAACGAGCGGTGGGAAACGTAGAGCTGGTGACTGAGCTCGCGGTCAGGAGAGGTCCCCTAAGGTGGTGGTCAGAAAGGTGGGCGAAAGGTGCTGTCTACATCGGGGTAGTCTGGCAGAGGGTGGAAGGCGCATGAAGAGTACGTCGACAGAGGCGCGCGACGTGGCCCGGAAGGCGGCAGGCGTAGCATATCGGTCTATTGTCAGCTGTGCGCCAAGGGTTGTAAGTAGCGGGCGTGAAGAGGTTTCGTTGAGCAACAGGCGCAGGCACCGCTGAAGGAACGCACGCATAAGCCTGCGGTCGCGGTGGTCGTGTGACAGCTTCGGCATACGTGAGAGGGGCGGGAGCGGGGGTATGCGGCACGGCAACTAGAGGACGGTAGCTCAAAGGGGCAGCAACAGGGTGCGGCGGGATCGGGGGAAGGCTTACCTGAGGAGCCAAGGAAGCTGGTTGCCGAATAGTAGGGAGTGCACCGCCGGCCTCCTGCGTGATGGCTTGCTGGATCTCAGCGCTGAGGGCGGGCGGTGACTGGTGTTGGCGAGATAGGAGCGAGAGCTGCCGGCCGACCTCGTCCCGCATGAAGTCTTTGATGATTGCAAGTAAATTGGGGTTGATGTCCAGGCCGGAGATCTCGGCAGGCGGAGGAGGCCGACGAGCCCAAAGACGTTGCTTGTGCAACTCGTCGAAACTTTGGCACAGGGTATACACCGAGGCAACGGTGGTGGGACTCTTCGCTATCAACATCTGAAAAGCATCGTCGTCGATACCCTTCATTATGTGCTTGATCTTGTCAACCTCTGACATTGCCGCGTCAACAAGCTTGCAGAGGTCAGCCACATCTTCAGTGTAGCAGGTGAAAGTCTCGTCCGTGTGCTGAGCTCGGACGCGCAAGCTTTCCTCAGCGCGCAGTTTCCGCACGGCGGGACGGCCGAAAACCTCCGCAAGTGTGATTTTTAGAATGGCCCAAGTGGGAATGTCGGCCTCGTGGTCTTGGAACCAGAGGTTCGTGACATGGCTGAGGTAGAAGATGACATTGGTAAGCTTGACGTGGTCGTCCCAGTTGTTATGACGGCGCACCCGTTTATACGATTCCAGCCAATCGTCCACATCCTGTTCGATGTGGCCGCTGAAAACAGCGGGATCCCGCTGCCGGATGGCACCGGAGCAGGTGAATGGCTGCGACGGGGCGGCGGGCTGTTGACTGGCCTTGGTCGTTGACATCGGGATGGTGCGGCTGCGAAGGTCCACGGTGATGTAGAAAAGGGGAACGCAGGAACCTTCACCAAATGTAGAGCGGTTTATTGGCACGTTCAAAGCGCCGGCGACGAAGACCTTAGCACACGTAATCTACGAGCCAGCGAGGCGAAAGACTGGGACACATGCAGCAGCGTTCCAGCACGAGCATCCAACGGGCTTCTTCTTCTTCTTCTTCTTCTTTACCTCAGTAAACGAGGGCGCAAGCGCTTCGTCGTCGTTGGCGTCGGTGCTAGATCATCTTCGTCCCACATGAAACATTTCAAAGGAGTTCTACCACTTCATCGCCAATTAGGGCTGATTACGAAGATAAATTATGGCCCAGTTTCTACACATTCGAAAGAACCGCAAGTTAAAAATAATTCACAACCGGCCGAAAATGAACGCAATGAGAAGCGCCTATGAATGGAAGAAAATTAAAAACTAACTGAAAGCAATCAGTTGCCCCAGCAAATCCTCCCGAAGAACGAGGCATTACTCTTTGAACGCAATCTACAATAAAGCATACGCGTATATTTACGAAATAATCTTTAGTTTACTAATAAATTCTTTTTGTTTACTTCAATGCATGTCATATTATTCAATCGTTTTTATCGTGCTGGATGAGGTTCAGTCTGCAAAAAAACACTATTATACAATAGTCCACACAAAGAAAGCATTAAAGACCTCGTTATACTATCTGATTCTCTAGGGTTAGTGTTTGCGATATTATTATGCTGAAATTCTATATATCTAGAGAGGATACGAATATAAACTGACACATATTTTATTGAGGTGTTCAAACTTCTCTCACAAACTGTCACCTTTTTCAATGTTCAGCAAAAGGTGAAAAAAATGACACTTTGGTGATTGTGACTAGAAGGCAGTGCTCTTGCTAGATATTATTCACAAACAGCTTTCTTCCGGACATAAGTGCTTTAAATAGCACCCACGCCAAGGATGCAATTGCTCACATATTGCCTGCGAAATAGAGAGGATAAAAGCAGATAAGTATAAAACAGCTGGAGGAGGAAACTTATTGGTGATCTCATTAACGAACACAAAAATATTGGCTTAAAAAAGTGTTTACAAATCACTGCGCACCGCGGTAAATGAAGCGAAAAGATTCGCCCTGCTGATGGTTCCCATTTCAAAAAGTGAAGAGCATACTGCGAACTATAAGAACTAGAGACTATAAAAACCAGAGGTCCAACAACGATCTCGAAGGCCACGCAGTGACATGTGTAATTCGAGTCATATGGATACAACTTACCAGCCTGCGTCGCCGCGAATTTGTGAATGTCACGTGCCCAGATGTCGACTGTCGACGTCGTCAATCCACCAGTGACAGCTCCGGACCACATCTTTCGCTGAAAAAAATTGTAACCTTGTATGCAAAAACCGAATCAATATAGGCTTACCAGCAAGATACAAGGAGGCTAATATTAATCTGCAAAAAGAGTGGTATGGAAGGCGAGAATGCCTCAACGGTTACGAGGCACTAACGCTAGTGTTTCAGCGTTAGCTGCAGCGTGAAACAGATTATCTGTTATTGTGTGAACTGATTCGTCAAGGCAAGTTGAAATCGTCTACGACAAGAACTCTCCGCGCCGAATACCCACACTGGTGTTCGGGGCACGACCAGTCTGAGTTCACTTGCATCATGAGATCTGCTTTCCCGGGATGCAATCTCTTCCTACGTCTCTTTTCGTTATCTTTAGCCTTCTTATTCTCTAAAATGTTGTAGATAAATTTGGGTGCCAACCAGGTAGGCAGTGCTCTCGTATTTTTTTGTTTCGTTCTTCCCTCTCTTCATTGTAGCCACTCCGCGTGCACACAGCTCTATGCCAGCTGTTAATCCGGGCTCACTTTGCTGTCTTGTAAACAATACTGTTTAATCGATTTCTCTATTCATATTCTCTATTCTGTGCAGTCGTCTCTACGTTTCCTTCATGACCGATTGAGTTTTTCTCCCAGCCGTTTTAAGCCCTTTTACTCCGACATTGCGTCTTTTGAGCTTGTTACACCTTTCAAGTTGTTTTCCAGCATTAACCGGTATGCATACTTTCATCCATCTCCAAACACTGCGGCGTAAATATAGCCGAACGTATTTCAACAGACAAGCCGGCAGCTTCTACGTTCACTACGTGTCTCCAAATACGTGGATTAGAGGAATGAAATACGCTCAGTGGTTTAACGGTAGTGCACCTCTCGAAAACGTAGCTTTTAAGCAGCCGTCCCTGCTACGACACTGTACCACATGGTCTGGAAATGTGCCAGCACCCCAAAGCGCCCATCCATTAGCCCTAAACGACATCGAAGGACCAGTCTGTGTCCCTTCGCTTGCCCAGCCGTCAGCTTCTTCTCGCCCGCCTTGCGCGTTAGTTTACAGCCACAAATGAGCTTTCGTAAAAAAAATGCTTCACTCGCAATATTATTTGCCGCGTTTTCCGTACACTTGGCAACAAGCGAGGTAATAACCGTCCCCGTCTGTAATCAGTGCAAAATCATTCTTCCTATGCTTACAAGTTGAATATTCCAGTTGAGTCGCTTCGGTTTATGACTGGTAGGCAATCATTATCAATATATTTATTGTTGTTCACAGTCCTTATCAATGTAAAGCACACCTTTCTTAAAGGAGGGTCTAGCCGAACTTCTACATTGAGAAGTCCTAAGGTCTAAAAGGGCGTAAAATGCACTTATTACTTGCCGCTCAATTTGAACGTAATTTTTCATATTAAGCTTACGGCAAGAAAGATTCTAAACATGACTGGATATGTTTTGATAAATTTTGAAAGACTGCGAATGTACACTAACATACAGGTATGTTTCTTCCAAAAATGATGGGTAGAGCTCATTTAGGACAGGCGAAAAATTGCTTCAAAACTCATCAAAGGCAAAGACACTGGCAGTTTTGTTCAATGTTGTAAAATCTGGATTTTTGGCAGGATCTTTACGTTTTTTTTTCATCCTTGCAATACCGAAACTATTCTTGAGAAAGGTCATGATGATAGATGCCTTTTTGTTTCTTAAATAAAATGGAGGAGTTCCATCTTACTTCTATAAAAACATAAAAGGTCCTAAAGGCCAGACAGGCCTTATATATTGCCTCTTTGTCTCCTATATTCAAATCCATAAATATAAAATTTTTGTAACAGGCGCGCTCTTTGACATGGGCTGCGTTTCAACATTCCTTAAGATTCTTATGCCGAAGGCTACCGCCATGCATTTTTGAATGAATGCTGGTAGCTATGAGTGTCGTTTTGGAATCTTTTTATGTATATCGTGGTGTGTAGCACACACACAGTTCCACAATGACATCTGGTTTTAGGGGACAATGCAGTTCTTCTTGGATGCACTACATGGACAAGAATAGGCTGAGTTTCGCAAAAAAATAGGGAACTTTGTTTGCCACGATAAACGCTTGAGATGTGGCTAAGAAAAAGTTTTTTAAAAATTACGATCCTGTAAGCTGTGACAAAGCAGTGCAAAACCTGCTTACTCCTGCCGTTGTATGCCAATAATCGTCAGAAACGTAACTGCGCTCCGATCTCTCCGGGCTTAAATTCAAGTGTGAACAAACGAAGAATTTTTGTCTGAATGAGCCATACTAGTATATCCAGATAAGTAAAATCCTTCTCCAGTACAAACAGACATCCACAACTTTTCCTTGGAAAAGCGGACCTGTAAAGGTTAGATAGCTTCCACGAAAGACATATTTGAAACCAAAAACCAGCCAGATCCTGCTGTTGTGCGGATCAGAAAAAGCCAAACGCGTTCTTTACAACCTTTTTTGCCAGCATGAGCGTCATAGCCTGGACTCTTTCGACGATGGTTTTACTCAATCCTTCTCCGGGGCTGCTTTATGAAAAGGACTGCAGATTGCGCGAGTTGGTAACAATTCACGATGATTCACCAGTGCAAAGAAACAGGACAGAGCGAGTGTGTACCCTTTTTTAGTCTGTCCTGTTTGTTTGCGCTGTTGAATTGCCATGAACTCCTTTATGAACAACTGGGAAGGATAGAACAGATCGGCGGAAGATTGGAACCAACAAGAGACGACGAAGGGATCATTAGCCCCGTCGCCAAGGAGCCAAGTTGCCCTTCTCTGTATTGAACTTTAATGTGTTTTGTTGTGCTTGGCTCCGCTGTCTTTGTATATTCAATATTACTACAGGAATGGTGACACAGATAGGGAGCGAAGAGGCAAGTGGTTTCTCTACTATGTCTAGTGCACTCTGCGTCCACCATTTCGCTACTAGTCATAAATTAGGATGATACAACACAATTTCAAATTGCCATTTTAAGGCAGGAATGCATTTATTGGCTACATTTCTACCTCCACATACCTCCCGAATTTGTCTGCACGTAAGACCATGCCTCTCTCTCCTCCAGGAGAAAGCTCGCCGAGATAAAACGCGCTCAGGAATGCATAAATTTCAGTGTCATTGTTGCCAACACCTCTAAGGTGTCATTCAGTACCTCTCTATACTCGGGTATTACCATATTTTTTCTGAAACATATTATTTATAACAATGTAAGATTATTTACGTATACTGCAATACAGATATCCAAAGAATCCAGTATGAAATCCTTCACTAACGAAAGCACACCCAACGAACAGACACTACAGTGCAGTCTAAAGTGGCAGCGCAATAAAGAAGTTGTGCCAGGCAAAGGGAAGGCATCTATGTTCTTCTCGTCACAGATTTCCTTGAAAAGAGCAACATATTTGCTGCATATGAATCGTGCCAAAACAACAAGTTCACAGTGTCTATCTGTAAACCTGGGTGTTCCATAGGCTGAATAGCCGATTAAGAAATATCACATTTATGGATCTTCCCACTTATTTGATGCCAGTAAGGTAGCGGACTTATTTAAAAATCAAGTAATTTGCTTCTACATATCCGCTGAAAGCAATCGGAAATAAGCTACTGTTTTTGTTTTACCTTTGTAGAGGCAATGGTCTATTGTTTCGGGAATGACCCGAGACACGAAATTTCCAGCTACACAATAAAATATTCCTTTTCACTGGTCATGGCTTCAGCGCAAAATATCCATCTTATCGAATAGAAAACAGTGTGTGCAGTGTTAAAGAGTCATTTTACGCACTCTGCCATGCTTCAAAATGCTTCATTTACAGGGTTACCAAAGTGTACTGTACAATACACAAAACTCACAAAAGAACATAAAAACAAATCTTTTAAAAACATTTTTGTACGACGTTAGATTCAAGAATTCTGCATAAAAACGAATCAAGAAGAAACGTACTGTCGAAGACAACAGTTTGCAAGACACGAATTCCTGGAGAAACGTATATTGTAGCTCCACCTCGCCACCCAGACGGCTGATTTTGTAAGAATATATTAAAGGCCTAAACGCTCCTTCCCCTGGTGACAATATCAAGCGGCTGGGTAGTGATGTCGAACTAGAATAAAAGTTTTTCCAAGAACTCGCAGCCCGCATACTTTTGTCCCTGAAAGTGCATTATAAAAATTCATGAAGAAACCGCCATTAACAAAGGCGATCACAGATGTCAGAAGCCACAGCGAGGAACGGCAAAACGACCTCTGCATTGACTTCGAAGAACGCACGAACAATGTTAAGAGAAATGCCTCGGGAGAAGATGAAATGGGAAACTATCCATCAGGTGTAACAATGTGCTCAACGAAGTGTAGGAACGCTGACAAGAAGGAAACGGTAAACACGCCTCATTGACTGGACCGACTAAAACTGCAAAACATTGGGCGCGATGTGTAAAAGCATTCTATATAAAGTCCAACAGAGTAAATTTTTTGCTCAAAATACAATATTTTGTAAGTTAATTAAATTCGCGATCATTCTAGACGAGAACCGGCGTATTCAGCATGGTATGGCCGATGGCATTCCAGAAGTGTGCACTACAGATATAGGCATTTGATGTCATCCCAATGGACTTTTCTACTCAGGCGTCCATGCATCTGCAGTATATTCTGAACATGAAAATCCCCAAATACAAAACTACACTCTCTCACTCTTAGCATTAACTCGTCTTCCGGACCCTTTCCTCTGCGCTTGCTATTCGCCAGCTTGCGGAATAAATTGTCATGATACTGATCATATTTCTTGTGCGAAGTATACAAAAATATCCCCTCTTGTTGCCCTGTTATCGACGTGATACTCTCACATTGCCGCCTTCCTTCGTAGGTTGTCACCGGAGACGCTTATCAGTAGATTGGCCAGCACTTTTATTAATGCGAAATCATTATATGACTGTGTCCCGAGTTTAGTGCCAGCAAAACATTCTCCGCACCTTTACTTCGTTCTGTGAAAATAAATGTGCAAAAGTTAGGTTGTGTTAGATATTGGTAAAGAGATGTCTCCGTTGAAAAAATTTGGTCGATGTGGTGCCATTAGTTAATTAATTAAACGCGAAAACTACACTTCGCCGTCACAACAGCCACGGACGTCTACATAGCTTCTTCGCACGATTGTGTCAATCTACAAAGATATATGTGGAAAAGCTTAATTGTGGTGTGTAGTGCGTGATGAGATCTTGCTGTGGGAAAACTTTTCGTGATGAATAGTAATAATTTAATTAATTAAACGCCCAAATTACTCTTTGACGTCACCGTCGCCCGTGTTTGTGTCCCTTGTGTCCTGTCAGCAAACCTTTCTCCGCTCAGTGACGTCGTTCTGTGAATGTAAATGTGCAAAAGTTTGATTCTGTTAGTGCGTGATGAGATCTTGCCGCGGGAAACAGTTGGTCGCTGAATTGCGTTTACTTAATTACACTTCGCCGACACAATAGCCTCGTAGGTCGATATAGCATCTTGACGAAAATAAAGTAAAAAAAGCACTAAGAAAAATAATAAACATTTAAAATAAATAAATATAACAAACAATAAACGAATATAAAAATAAAACGATACTAATAAATATAACTATAAAGAAATAGATCGCCTACTGGCGTCGTGGAGAAAAGGAAAAAAACCGCGTTCTAGAAAGTTTCATGCTTTCGCATTTTTCCCGTAAACAGACTTAATAGGTAAGTTGGTTGTTGCGGAAAGGAAATGGCACAGTATCTGTCTCACTGCTCGGCGGACACCTGAACCGCGCTGTAAGGCAATGGATAAATTATGGACCGAGAGAAGAAAGGAAAATGAGGTGCCGTAGTGGAGGGCTCAGGAATAGTTTCGACCACCAGGAATTTTAGCGTGCACTGATATTGCACAGCAAACGGGACCCTTTGCGCTTCGCCTGCATTGAAACGCTGTCGCCGCGGTCGGGTTCGAACCCGGGCGCTCCAGATAAGTAGCCGAGCGCCCTAACCACTGAGACACCGCGCTGGGCGCAGAGCAGCGAGCCGAAGGTTATTTGATGTGACAAACATTTCTTGCTCTGGAATTATCTGGTCCAAAATATTGCTCAGTAAACTGTAATTAGTGCTAGGAACAGACGCACCACGGTGTTTGAAAGTGATCCTGGGATCAAACTGCATGCCCATTGCGTTTATTAGGAGAACAAGAGAGGTGATAGTTCACCATTATTAACTATATTGCAAAGAGCATTACTCACTTTAAAACGAGATGACTTTCGTCTTCTGTTCATTAGAACATAAGTGACTAAAAGAGCATCAATTCACAATGCTAGTAATATGAGTCTGTAGGGCGACACATATTCTTTAGAGCGTGTGTGCGAAAAAAGTATCATGTCATCCGCAAACAATAGCACGTTACAGAACTATGGACATTCTTTAGCATCTGTAATACACAGAAGGAATAACAAAGTACCCAAGACCAATTCCTGAGAAGCACATGAGAGGGAAATAATCGGCTGTGAAAAAATTTTTAAACCACGCATAATTTTTTTTTCAGAAGCGAAATAGCAGTAAAACCAATACCTGAGCATACGGCGAAGGCTGTAATTCTCTAGTGTCCTCAGTGGTGGATTGTGGTGGACATTGCAAAGGCCTTCGAAATATAAAACTTATATAGTCAACGTGGGCTGGACTAATGACAAAAAGGGCGGTGTACAGCGTAAAAACACATAACCATAGTTATGCGCTTATTATTTCATTCCAGCAATTGCATTTTACATTTAAGCGAAATATTTTGCCACTAGTCATTCACTCGAAGTGCGTGGGTCCCTTCCGCGCGTGGTCCGCCCACATCAGCTGACCCAGGCGATGACGTCAACAGAAGCGCGTCAACGCAGCTATATATTCAAGAGCCCCACCGACCAACACTTCAGTGGACTTGGTGGCACCGGACGAGCAGGGATGCTCATTCATTTCTTCTTCGTTGCCCAGATCGCACTGCTGCCGGCCAGGACCATCGATGGACGCACTGCGCATGCTGGCCGAGAGGCAGGCGCGTTGAATCCCCTGGATCGCTCGTTTGATAGCCGTATCAACGACAGGACACTACCGCCATCGTTCCGGTCCCTTCCGCGCGTGGTCCGCCCACATCAGCTGACCCAGGCGATGACGTCAACAGAAGCGCGTCAACGCAGCTATATATTCAAGAGCCCCACCGACCAACACTTCAGTGGACTTGGTGGCACCGGACGAGCAGGGATGCTCATTCATTTCTTCTTCGTTGCCCAGGTTGGTAATAAATACACAGTTTATTCTATCCGGGATGATTCCCGTGCCTTGATGGTGCTACCAAGTCCACAGTTTCTTGTTTCCACATTGGTGGAATGTGTTGATGTAATTAGTCTGCTGCTACTAACATCCGGTGACGTGGAATTAAACCCGGGACCGAGCTCTGACTCGGACTCAGAGTCTAGCTCTAACAGTGAAATGTTGAAAAGAATTCTTAAAGAACAGACGAAAACCAACAAAGTTTTGAGGCAGCTAACATCGAATCTGAAGCAAGTAGAATCAACAGTCAGTAGTATTCAAGACAGGATTACGGTAATCGAGACGGAAATGAGCCGATTGAAGCAGTGTGAAAAGAAAATAGCAGAATGCGAGGTAGTCTGTACGAATGCCAATATACAGGTGTTGGACATGGCAGCCAAGCTAGATGATCTAGAAAACAGGAGCAGACGTAATAACCTTCTCATATACGGGGTAAAAGAGGAGCCGGAGGAAGACGCAAAAGTACTCGAGGGTAAAGTCAAGCAAGGAATTTTTAAAGACATCCTTGAAGTAGAAGTATCCTCAATAGAAAGAATACATCGAATCGGAAACTCCAACAGCAAACGCTGCCGACCGATCATGTTGAGATTTTTTGACTTTTCTGAAAAAGCTAAGATTCTGTCTAGTTGTTTTAAACTGAAAGGATCAGACTTCTCTATAAGTGAGGACTTTTCGAAGAGAGTGAGAGACATACGAGCAAACCTTTGGCGTTCTGCAGCGGAAGAAAAAGCGAATGGAGCGAAAGTGTCACTGGTATTCGATAAGCTGAAAGTGGACGGAAAGGTGTACATTTGGAATTCACAACAGAATTGTAGAATGGAGGCACCTCGCTTAGGTGCTTCTGCACTTGACAAACCAAATGTCTGCAGAATGGAGGCAACTAGCTCAGACGCCTCTGCACCTGAGAAAAAGAAAGCCCGAGGCAAAAAATGACAAACAAGCCATAAAGTTCTCAGAGTCGTATCCCTCAACGCTCGAAGTATACTTAACAAACTCAGTCTTCTTGAAGGCATAATACTGTCTTATCAGCCGCATATTCTGGTCATCAGCGAAACGTGGTTGCACGCTGAAGTGCGCGACTCGGACATAATCCCGCCTTCGTACAAACTTATCCGCAAAGACCGAGGCGCAAGAGGTGGAGGAGTCGCGATAGCAATAAAAAACAACATTAAATTTTCCCGCCTGGAGGACATTGATGGTCATGAAAGCATATGGTGTAATATAGAATACGCGGGCAAACGCATACTCCTCGGAGGCGTGTACCGACCACCCAATGCTCCCCCCGAGTATCTCGAAGTAATGCACGACTACCTCATGCAATGTACCAACTCACGATCCAAAATAATCATTACAGGAGACTTTAGCTTGCCTGGAATCAATTGGTCAGACATGTCACACGACAACAAGGAAGTGAAAAGCGCTGAAACGTTGTTACTAAGTACCTTTAGTTTTTCAAAAAAACAATTAGTAACTTCTGATACTCGTACTGTCGGGTGTTGCTCTTCTCTACTCGACCTTATGCTTGTTAGCAATTCACTTTAAGATTGTTCCGTAAATGTAGCTCATGGAATCTCAGATCATAAGATGTTAATCCTAGCATGTCCGTTGCATGTTTCAACTAAGACTGTGAAACCATCTGTCACTTTTGTTAAAGATTACGAGCGGGCAGATGACACTTCTGTTTTTGCTCGCCTGGAATCTTGTTACCCAGCATTTGAAGCACTCAATGACGTATGTGAAATGTGGTCCTATTTCAAAAAAACTGTTCACTTCTGCGAAAAGCAGTACATTCCTTTGAGGAAAAAACGTGTGAACCGAGAATATCCGTGGATAACGCGAGAAATTATCCATCTGAAAAGAAAGATTAAGCGGCGGCGCAAGCGTTGCCTATCAAGCAACCTTGCATGCCTTGTCAGTACACTCAAAGGTAAAATTCGAGCTGCGAAAACACGTTTCTTCTCGGAGACGTTACCGTCATTTATGAAGCATGACCCGGCAAAGTTTTGGCGCTACTTAGCAAGCGAGCAATCCACAGTTTCTGAAATAAAAACGTCCAGTGAAACTATAACCAACACTGCCGCTATTGCTACCAAATTTAACTCGTTCTTTCAGTCTGTTTTCTCACGCTCGGTTTCAGGTGCTTCCCTTGATTCTTACTCCATCACTCATCCCATGTCAGAAATAAACATTAGTGAAGACGGCATTTTCTGCCTGCTGCGCAATCTAGACGTAAAGAAATCTCCGGGGCCTGATGACATCTCAAATAATTTCCTGAACAGATACGCCTTCTGGGTTTCCAAATATTTGTTCCGAATTTTCACTCTGTCGTTGCAAACCCTAACAGTCCCGGATGACTGGCTCAGGGCTAAAGTAGTTCCAATTCATAAAGGCGGTCCCAAAAATGAACTAAACAACTACAGACCGGTCTCGCTAACAAGCTCTACTTGTAAAATACTTGAACATATTATTTACAAAGCAATTATTAACCACTTAGAGGTTAATAACCTCCTCTACAGTAGGCAACATGGCTTTAGGTCGAAATTATCAACAACCACACAGTTGGCAGAGATAACGCACGATATCGCAAGCGCCCTTAATGTAAGGAGTCAGTTACACGCCATTTTTTTAGACTTCTCTAAGGCATTTGATTTAGTTCCTCACCTAGATTTAATAACAAAACTGCAGGCTATAGGGATCGAAAACACTATCATTTCATGGGTTGAGTGCTTTTTGAAAAATCGTAAACAGTGCGTCAAACTGAAAAGTTCCGAATCTGATAATTTGGATGTCTACTCAGGTGTACCACAGGGTTCAGTCCTCGCCCCCTTATTGTTTTTAATATATATCAATGATATTTATCTATGTGTTGACCCTGAGGTACAAATTCGGCTCTTTGCGGACGACTGCGTGGTATATAAGGAAATAGACACCATTAACGATCAAATTAAACTAAATGAATCTCTATCGTCTATTCAGTCTTGGTGCACTAGGTGGGGAATGAGACTTAATGCCACCAAAACAAAGAGCATAACTTTCAGTAAGAAAAAAAGCCACTAGATTTTTTATACACTATAACTAATGTTCCTGTCGAGAGAACTAATAACATTAAATACCTAGGAGTGACACTATCCAGCAATCTATGCTGGGAACAGCACATTAAAAACATATGTCATAAGGCCCAAGGTAAGCTGTATTTCCTTAGAAGAAGATTACGCAACGCACCTCCTAACGTGAAACTTAATGCGTATAAAACACTCGTAAGACCGACCTTAGAATACGCGGATCTTATTTGGAGCCCACACCAAAAATATTTGATAGGCAAGCTGGAACGTATTCAAAACCTAGCAGTACGCTTCATATACTCAAATTTTTCTAGACATTCTAGCGTATCTAACCTACTTCACAAAGCAGATCTTCACACCTTAGCACAGCGCAGAATAACATCAAGGCTTAAACTTCTGTACTTACTTTATTACGGTCATTTGAACATCTCAAGAGAAACATACCTCCAGGAACCATTCCGTCAGTCTTCAAGAAATAACCATGAAAAAGCACTTCATCAACCCATAAGCCACATTAATGCTCATAAATATTCTTTATTCCCATCGGCTATTTTTTGCTGGAATAAACTACCACCGGCTGCTGTAAACTGCAACTCAATCGAATCATTCATAGAGCATGTTAACAGAGTTGAATCACTGTCAGTACCACCGTGATGAACCTATGTCGCCCAATTTCCATTTGTATTTTCTTTGCAATTACATGTGTTTCCTTTTCAACCCGCTAGTTTCTTCTCCTGGCTTTGACGTCATTAGTACCCTGTGCCACTATAGCGATGAAATGTTATTTTTGTACCCTTGTACTTTACGTATTCCCTTTGTTTTATATTCCCTCCTTGTAACCACTCCTGCATGGGCCCGAGAAGGGCCTGCAGTATCTGTAAATAAATAAAATAAAAAAAAGTGAGAAGCTTTTGAGTGCGCTTCAAAGACTAACTTTCCGAACCGATTTATCTTGCATGTCTCAGATAGACTCTTACAAGCAATCACTCTGTGATTCTCGCTATAAGAAAAAAAAACCAGATAACTACGAATTACGAATAAAAGCAGAGAAAATCAGACAACTTGGTCGGGAGAATTCCGTAAAAAGAGACCTCAGGGAGGCAAATTGCCTGATTTTCTTGAAAGCCAAAGAGCGCTGCGTTCTCGTTGCAGTGGGAAGAACTTTCTACTTATTTAAAACTTAAAAACTGTTATAAAACAAAGGTGAAAAACAGAGAATTATTAACGCAATTTTAAGCACACGACTACAGATCTTATTCACAATCTAACACAGCTGAGGAGAGCGGAATCGCCGGATTGTTGAATGCGTACCCAGATATATACACAAAAAGAAGGGGAGAAGGCTGGGATCTTAACCAGAGAGGCTTCCGGTTGGCTACCCTGCACTGGGGAAGGGAATGAGAGGATTAAAAAGGGAATAGAGAAGGAACGGGAAACACAGTCACAACCTGTTAATCAAAGAAGTCGTTCGTAAAAAGCAAAACAGTGCCTTGTAAGCCTTGATGGCAGTCGACTGTTGTGGCCACGGACCAAGGATCTTGTCCTCTGTGAGAGGGAGAGGACCAACGCGGTCCAGAGCACAACGCCGCAGCTTACATCTTTCGTTCACGAAGACAGGGCACAAACACCGGAGATGACGGATTGTCTCTTCGCAGACACAGTTCACACAAGAAGGGCTGTCGGCCATCCCGAGTCGGAAAGCATATCGATTTGTGAAAGCGACGGCGAGCCATAGACGGCAGAGAAATGTTGCTTCGCGACGCGCAATGTCACATGGAAAACGGAGAAGCAGTCCGGGGTGCAACGCCCTGAAGCGACGGTTGCAGAACTCTCCCGTGTTCCACGCTGAAAGTGTGAGCTCCAGAGCCAAAGAAAGAAGGCCACACGCTGCGTCAGCTCTCGTTACAGGGATATTGACAGGGATCCCGTCGATGTGTGCAAAACCGGCAGCCTTGTATGCCTGGCGATTTCCTTTAATCCCGCAGTGCCCTGGCAGCCACTGGAAAATTGTCATGTCCCACATACCCGGAAATTTGCAATATTTAAAAGTGCTAGCTTATAATTGTAAGGATTGAATACTGGTATTATGTTTGTTTTGGGGAAAAGACCTTGCGAGTGACTGTTGTATGGTAGATTAAAAAGTATTCTGATAAGCTTTTCTGAAGTCTAAAGATCTTTTGCAAATTTGTATACGTGGTTGTGCCCGATACCAGGAAACAGTAATTAAGATGAGAGTAAAACAGAGAATTATAAAGCAGGATCTTTACTTGATGGGGGAGATATGATATGTAATGGGATATAATGCCAACTGTTTGAGTTAACTTAGTTAAAACAGCATCAATGTGACTATCCCATAGGATGTTCTTAGAAATTGCAACACCAAGAATTCTAATATTACTTGTTATTTATATTGGTGCACCAGTATAAATTATGATCACATGACAATTTATCTGCCTGGATTTAGGTCTAAATATTACTGGTTTTGTCTAATTACCATTTATGTTTAAATGCTTCACTATTTACCATGTTTTAAGCTTGGTAAGGAGAGAATTCGCGTCATTGTGTAAGATATAGCAATCTGGAGCAGATAAAAATATACAAGCGTCGTCGGCATACAAAACGTATTTAGGCTTAGTAGAGAGGTCAGTAAGATCATTGCTGTATATGTTAAAAAGAAAGGGACCAAGAATGCTGCGCTGAAGAACACCTTCAGCTATCGATTTCAAATCAGAACGGCACGTTTCGATTCGAACAATCTGCTGTCGAAAACTGAGATATGATCTGATAAGTTCAAAAAAATGTCCTCGGATTCGATAAATTTCCAGTTTCTTCAGCAAATTGGAGTGATGAATACAATGAATTGATTTAGAAAAGTCGACATATATGCCTAGTATAAAGTTATTTTCATCATATTCGGAAAAATAAATTCTTTCTGTTCCTGCAAAGCTAATTCTGTCGATTTGTTCTTCCTAATCCATATTGAGCCTCTGAAAGAAGTTTGTGTAAATCAAGGAACGAGCAAAGCTGATAATGGATAAGCTTCTCCAAGTCTTTTGATAATATTGGTAAGACGGAGATGGGCCGGTAATTTTTCATATCTATAGGATCACCCTTTTTAAATATTCATAGATACTTTAGAGATTTCCATTCGTTTTACCGCAGCACCGCCTTGTGTCAGTGGTGAATCAAAGACCACACGCAACGTTTTCAAAGGTTATAGCAGCCCACCAGTCCTCAATCCCATCACAGTTCACCCCGGCAGCCCGGTCTTCCTCTGCGCTGTGGTGTCCGCGGGAGCCATGCGTGCGCCTTACAATTCCGGGCATAACGAAAAATGGACCTTATCGACACCAGCCATTAAACAGTTCACACTCTGCCTACTCCACGCCGCACATAGTGACCACACTCATGTGTATACAGATGGTTCGGTCTCAGGTACAAGTTCAACCTACGCCGTGGTCATTCCTGCGAGACAGACCAGTATTATCCAGCAAACTTCGCATCGGACCACCTCCACCGGGTCAGAATTGGCCGCTCTTCCTGCGGCTGTGCAGTACATTGGTGCACAAACGCCCCACAAATGGGCTGTGTTCTGTGACTCAAAAGCAGCCTTACAGTGTCTTAATTCTGCTTTACGCCATGGCGATCACGATCAACTCGTAGCTGAATTAAGACATCTCAGACACCAGGCGCATAAAGAGGGTCATGACATCGTCTTCCAGTGGATACCGGGACACTCTGGCATTTTTGGAAACGACGCCGCTGACGCTGCAGCTCGAGCGGCTCACGGCAGTGCCAACATTGTCCAGATACCGTTGACAATAGCCGACGCCGCAAGACATCTGCGAATGCTTGGCCGAAGAGAGCTTTTAGCGTCATGGTCCTCTACTAGCAACTCCACATGCCGTCTGCACCGCCTAGACACCTTCCTCCAACTCAGTCCTACGTTTGGCCTCTCCCGCTGCGATGCTACGCTGTTGTGTCACCTGTGGCTTGGAGTGGCGTTCACAAATGCCTACTCCCACTTAATCGCAATGGCAGACTCTCCTGCGTGTGAGATCTGTGGGGGCGACGAGACTACAGAACACCTTCTTTGTAACTGCCCACGGTTTCAGCGTGAGCGTGCACTTCTGGCTGCAACACTTCGCCGTTTAAATCCTCGGCCCCTTACTGAAGCCAAGATTCTGGCTCCTTGGAGTAAGCCTTCATCGCAGAGGACAGCTTTGAAGGCACTTTTCAAGTTCTTGAAGGACTCAGGACTGAGTGCGAGATTGTGAACTATCAGTGTGTGCCCTGTGTACCCTTCAAGTAACGGCAAACGGACATGTGGAAAAGTGATCGTCTCCCTTTGTTCTCTCTCCTTTCTATCTCTCCCTCCGTTCCTCTTCCCACGTGTAGGGTAGCATACCGGGCGCTGCCTAGTTAACCTCTCTGCCTTTGTGTCTTTCTCTCTCTCTCTCTCTTTCTCCATTCGTTTTGGAAAACATGCACTCGTTAGGCAAAGGTTAAAAATATGGGTTAAATATGGACATAAGACATCCAACACATATTTCACCGGACGTGTCAGAACTCCTTCAGGGTCGCAAGTTGAACTATTTAAAGAAGAAAAAACTGCTGTAACTTTATCCTCTGTTACAGGGCTTGGAAAAGCAGATGAAATATTTCTAACGGGCATAAAAGTGTAAAAATCTTCAAGCATACCATGATCAAAATAATGAAGTAAATACTCATTAAAGCAATTTGAAAGGGCGCAGCCAGACACTTCACAGTCATTTATTGAATACTTCTCGATTCTAGGTTAACGTTTCGTGTGTTTAAAAAAATGTGTTAAACTTTTTCCATACGAGGTCAATTTAGGGAACTCAGGAATTCAGAGTAAATGTATCTAGATCTGCGTTTTTGATCTCCTTGTTATGTATTTCTCATCTAACACAAGGAAGCTAATATTAATCCGCAAGAAAACTCATATCAAATTCGAAAATACATCAACAGTGACGATGCACTAACACTGATGCTTTAGCGTTAGCTTCTGTCTGAAACAGATTATTTGTTCTTTTGTGAACACTGGTATTCAGGGCACGCCCACTCTGAGTTCACTAGCATCATGGTATCTGCATTCATGAGATGAAATCTCTTCCTATGTCTGTTTTCGTTATGTTTAGGCTTCTTATTCTCTAAAATGTTGTAGATAAATTTTGGTAGGAAGCCGGTGGGCAGTGCATTCGTATGTTTTTGTTTCCTTTATTCTTTTCTTTATTGTAGCCACTCCGCGTGCACACTGCTCTAAGTGAGGTGTTATTCCGGGCTCACTTCAGTGTCTTCGGCTCAATACGATTTAATCGATTTTTCTATTCATATTCTCCATTCAGTGCAGTCGTCTCTATGTTTCCTTTATGCCCAATTGAGTTTTTTCTTAGCCGTTTTAAGCCCTTTTACTCCGCCATTGCGTCTTTTGAGCTTGTTTCCCCCCGAACGTTGTTTTCTAGCGTTAATCGGTTTGCATACTTTCATCCATCTCTAAACATTGTGGCGTGAATATAGCCGAACTCCTTTTCAACAGACAAGGCGGCAGCTTCTACGTTCACTACGTGTCTCCAAATACGTGGATTAGAGGAGTGCAATTTGCTCAGCTGTTGAATGGGAGTGCACCTCTCGAAAACGTAGCTTTTAGGCAGCCCTCCCTGCTACGACAGTCTAGCACATGGTCTGGAAATGTGCCAGCATCCTGAAAGCGTCCATCCGTTAGCCCTAACGACATCGAATGACCTCTGTGCCCCTTCGCTTGCCTTGCCCCCAGCTGCTTCTCGCCCGCCTTGCGCGTGAGTTTTCAGCCGGAACTGAGTTTTTGTAGAAAAAAAATAAACTTTCCTCGCAATATCATTTGCCGTGTTCTTTGTGCACTTGGCAACATGCGCAGCAATAACCGTCCCGGTCTGTAATCAGAGTAAAATCATTCTTGCCTATGCTTATAAGTTGAATATTCCAGTTGAGTCGCTTCGATTTAATAATGGTAGGCAATCTTTATCAATATCTTTGGTGTTGACAGTCCTTATCAGTGTAAAGCACAGCTTTCTTGAAGAAGGGTCTAGCGGAACGTCTACACTGATAAGTCCTAAGGTCTAAAAGGGTGTAAAATGCACACTTATTAGTTGCCGCTCTATTTGAACGTAATTGTCCACGTTAAGTTTCCGGCAAGAATGATTCTAAACATTACTGGATACGTTTTGAGGAAGGTTTGAAAGACTGCGAATATACACTAACCTGCATGTATGTTTCTTCCAAGAACAATGGGAAGAGCTAATTTAGGACAGGTGAAAAAATGCTTCAAAACACATCAAAGATAAAGACACTGGCAGTTTTTGTTCAATGTTGTAAACTTTGAATTCTTGTCAGGTTCTTTGCCTTTTTTTTCACCCTTGTGATACCGAAACTGTTCTTGAGAAATGCAATGATGAAGTGAGATGCCTTTTTGTTTCTTAAAGAAAATGGAGGATTTCCATCTTACTTCTAGAAAAAATAAAAAAGGTCTTAAAGGTCTGACAGGCTTAATATATTGTCTTTTGGTCTCCTATTGTCAAATCCATAAATATAAAATTTTTGTGACAGGCGCGTTCTTTGACATGGGCTGCGTTTTAACATTCCTTACAATTCGCACGCTGAAGGCAACGAGCATGTATTTTTCAATGAAGGCTGGTTGCTATGAGTGTTGTTTCGGAATCTTTTTTATGTATATATTGGTGTGCAGCACACATACAGTTCCATAATGACATCTGTTTTTAGAGGACAACGCAGTGCTTCTTGGATGCACTACGTGTACTAGAGTAAGTTGAGTGAAAAGGGGGTGCTAATAAAGCCCAAAGCGCATCTTTTGCAATGCAGGCTGATTGCTATGAGTGTGGTTTCGGAATCTTTTTTATGTATATATTGGAGTGTAGCACACATACAGTTCCATAATGACATCTGTTTTTAGGGGACGATGCAGTGCTTCTTGAATGCACTACGTGTACTAGAGTAGGTTGAGTGAAAAGGGGGTGCTAATAAAGCCCAAAGCGCATCTTTTGCAATGCAGGCTAATTGCTAGGAGTGTGGTTTCGGAATCTTTTTTATGTATATATTGGTGTGTAGCACACGTAAAGTTCCATAATGACATCTGTTTTTAGGGGACGATGCAGTGCTTCTTGGATGCACTACGTGTACTAGAGTAGGTTGAGTGAAAAGGAAGTGCTAATAAAGCCCAAAGCGCATCTTTTCCAATGAAGGCTGGTTGCTATCAGTATGATTTCGAAATCTTTTTTATGTACATATTGCTGTGTAGCACACATACAGTTCCTTAATGACATCTGTTTTTAGGGGACAATGCAGTGCTTCATGGATGCACTACGTGCACAAGACTAGGTTGAGTGAAAATCGGGAGATAATAAATTCCAAAGCGCATTTTTTGCAATACGTTTCGCAAAAAAAAGAGATAGGAAGCTTCGTTTGCCACAAAAGACACTTAGGAAGTAACTTCAAGTTTTAAAAAAAATTACGAACCTTTAAGCATTGACAAAGAACTGCGAAACCTGCCTTTTCCTGGCGTTGTCATGCAAATAGTCGTCATACACGTAACTGTGTTACGAGTTGTCGGGGCTTGGATTCAAATTTCAAGAAACGAATAATTTTTCTCCGAATGAGCCATACCAGGAAATTCAGAAACATTCTTTTCCAGTGGCAAACAAACATTCACATGTTTTCTTTGGGGAAGTTACTATAACAATGGACCCGTAAAGCTTAGATAGCTTCCGCGAAAAATATATTTGAAATTAAAAACCGACCTGACCTTGCTATTTTTTGGATCTGAAAAAGCCAAATGCGCTCTTCACAACCTTTTTTGCCAGCTTGAGCGTCGGAGCACTTTCACCTAATCGAGGCACACCGTTATTTGGCGCGGAAGCCATGATTAGCGAAAAGGCGAATTTTTTGTGTAGCAGCAAATTTTGTGTCTTGTGGTCAATACCGAAACAACAGGCCATTGCTTCTTCAAAGGTAAAAACGGCAATTTTTTTTCGATTCCTGTCAACGAATATCAGGAAACGAATTATTTTATTTCTAACTCAGTACGCTAGCTTACGGGTATCAAATACGTTGCAAGACCACGGACGTTAACTTTCTTATTTGTCTATGCAGCCTATTGAAAACTCAGATGATGGATATTCATCACTTGATTCTGCAACATTCAACTGCAGCAAAAATATTGCTTCTTTCAGTGAAATCTACGACCAGGTGACCAGAAAGGCTTTCCCTCTGCCTGGCACTGCTTCTTGGTTCCACTGTGACTCAAGCCTGCATTCTAATGTCCGTTGACTGGACGTGCTTTCTTTAGTGAAAGAGTTCACGCTACTTCTTAAGCTTTCTCTATTGCGAAAAACTTAAGAAATCTTGCACTGTAATAAATATTATCTTTCAAGAAAAAATGTGCTAATAGCCGAGTGCTCAGAAGCACTGAATGGCAACTCTGAAGTGTGGGCAAAAATGACACGAAACTTTGCCCACTCCTCAGCGCGTTTTATTCTAGCGAGCTTTCTTGTGGAGTAGACAGACACACGGTCGGACGGGCAGACAAAATTCGGGAGTGATGTAGGGGGGTAGAACTGTAGGCAATAAATGCATTCCTGCATTAAAATTGCAGGGTGGAAATGTACAGCGCAAATAAAGACGGCGACATAAGGAAGACACATGTAACACACGATCGCTGACTTGGAACAGTTCATTTCAAATCTCGGACCAGTAATTATAGGTGCAAAAACCCGGCAATTATCATACATGAGCAGTAGGTGACACTTTCATATGTTGGCACAGTTATAACAGCTCCCTGCCAGTAACAGCAAATTATGCCTTGGCCACCCACAACACACCCAACCTGTCTATCATTGATGCCTCTATTATCTATCGAGGCAGCTGGCGACGGATTTTGACGATAACAGAGCAATTTCGGTAAGCTGACTGATATACGAACTCTTGATCTGAATCGCTATTATCTTTACCGCTTTTCTTGCATTTCCTACAGAGTGCGTCTAGAAACCCTCTTCGTCGTTTATACACATTATTGCAATGTTCTCGGAGGTGGTCGTTTAAACATCTTCCGCTTTGACCTACATAGCTCTTCCCACATTTCAAAGGATGCTGTAGAAAATGTACTGCGTACATTCTACGAACTTTGCTTGGTGCTTCTTTTTGCATTTCGGATTCTTCGAATCACTGGGCCTAGATAGTCTGCACAATTTTTGCAGCTTATTGGGGGCACAGGAAACAGCTTTTAAGTTCTCTGTTCGCCGATATTTTTTAGGCGATGAGGCATGCCATGTACGTACGGGATCACAGCGATCTGTTTTGTTGAAGTCGTTAGTGACGTACGAGTCTCTCTTGAACATAGACGCTTAAAACGGGTTTTACCGACACTGATCAAAAGATGAGTAGGATACCCCGCGGCTCTTAGACGAAGGATCTGTTCACTGAAGCTAGCAGCCATTAGCTCAGGACGAGATTTACAGAGCACATTTTTCAAGCATAACCCTTGAATTCCCCTCTTTAACAGTTTGGAATGCGCGGAGCCGAATGGAAGCAGTGGCTTGTTATCGTGTGGCTCGTACTTCCAGTAAATCAGTGCGTTACGCAATAAAAACCTGATATCCAGAAATCTAATACTGTCGTCAGAAGGCATCTAATGCGTTAATTTTAGAGGCGACAAGCGTGCACGTAAAATCTCAGTGTGTTAGTAGCTAGTACTTCAAAACTCCTAACAGCAGTCAATGAATATAGAAAATCATCAACATACCTAAAAATCTTGTTTATTCTAAAATTTGGTAGGCGGCTACAAAGGGCTCGGTCAAGATGAGCTAAAAATAAGTCACTAAGAAGCGGCGCAACACAGGAGCCGATACAAATTCCCTCCTTCTGCAGAAATGGAGAGATACGGACCACCAGTCTTACCAAAGACACAAGGTCCGGGGCTGGCCTCTTCTCATGGACCGGGAACTTTGGTCCCAGTGCGAGTACCTTCTGTGCATCCTGAGACAAGCTGGTTTGCTGCTTTCTGTTAACCACGGTAATCGGATCTGCAGAATTCAGAGGTCTGCATGGCATCGCCTTGCTCGTCTCCACCGAATGCTTCTTGCCGCGCAGCTAAGCGCCGCTGGGTTCCCGTCCACACCTGCAAGGCTGCTCTGAGAGTTCACCGTCCTTGTCGACAAAACCTCCTAGCACTTATCGCAACTTCAACTTCGGCAACTCCGGCAAGCCTTCCCTCAGAAGCAATGAGCGTCACCTGGTACTGTCCATGACCTAGAACAAATCAGCTTGCCTCAGGATGTACAGAAGGTGCTCGCACTGGGACAAAAGTTCGCGGTCCAAGAGAAGAGGTCCGCCCCAGAGCTTGTGCCCTTGGTCAGACGGGTGGTCCAGTGTGCCTCCGCGGAGGAGTCCCTGTGCTGTGTGCCGGACGGCATGAACGCGTTGCATCACAGCAAACAGCTTGTCCAGAAGGTACCTGTCAAGCGCGTTTTGTCCTTTTTGAAAGAACGCACCCATTGTGTTCTACCCGCTGACAAGGAGAGGGCTTTGTTGTGCTGCCTCACGGGTTTTTTAAGGTCAAAGCTTTAGATGCAGTTTCCAATGCCTTTAATCCCTGCTAGAACTTAGCTATCTCAAAGGTGAAAACTTAAGCAAGACACCTCTGTACCAAGCTGAAGTTAGAAAAACTAAGAGTACAGAAGCAAGTCGCCGTGATTTTCTTGAGGTGTTTTTTAGCGTCAAAACACAAAGGGTTGACACCATCTTCAGAACAATTGTCGCAGAAAATCGCACTTATCAAAAGTCCATTGCCATGTTTCTTCAGAAAAAGCTCGGCCTGTTACGCATCGAAGAACCTTTCCAAGTCAAGAATTCTGAGGTCGTCTTGAATTACCCCAAGCGCTCACCTCATATGAACCTCGGGGCATTCTTTGTAGACATAAAGAATCTTTTCTATCCGTTGCCACAGTCAGGCTTGCTGTATTCATATATTCGGAACATAGTTTTTATGAATGAAACTAGAATGTCAAGCAGAGCCTTCTTAGAACTTCTTAGCTTTTATCTTCGGTCAAATTTTATCCAATGGGAAGGCCACCCATATCTGCAGAAGAAGTGAATTTGTATCGGCTCCTGTATTGCACCGGTTCTTTATCATTTATTTTTGGTTCATTTTGACAAAGTCTTTTGTAGCTTCCGACCAACATTTAAAGTAAACAAGATTTTTACGTATGTTGATGATTTTCTGACATTCCTTGACAGCAATTCGAACTCTCTTGAAGTACTAGCTACTAACAAATTAACCTTCTTACGTGCAGTCTTGTCGCCTCTAGAATTAACGCATGAGACGCCTTCTGACGACAGTATTCGATTTCTGGATATCAGGCTTTCATTTCGTAACGCACAGATCTACTGGAAGTACGAGCCACACGATAACAAGCCACTGCTTTCATTCGGCTTTGCGCATAAAAAACTAGTATAGACGGGAGTTCTAGGGTTATGTTTGAAAAATGCGCTTTCTAAATCGCGTCCTGAGCTAATGGCTGCTAGTTTCAGTGAACAGATCCTTCACCTGAGAGCCGCGGGGTATCCTACTCATCTTTTGATCAGTGTCGTGAAAACCCCTCCTTAAGCACCTATGTTCAAAAGACACTCGTACGTCACCTCCGCCTTCAACAAAACGGTTTGCTGTGATCACGTACATTCAAGGCCTGTCTCATCGCCTAAAAAAGGTCTGCGAATGGGTGAACATAAAAGCTGTTTCCTCTGCCCCCGATAAGCTGCAAAAATTATGCAGAGTGTCCAGGCCCAGTGATTGGAAGAATCCGAACAGCAAAAGGAGCACCGAACAAAGTTCTTAGAATGTACGCAGTACATTTTCTATAGCATCCCTTTGAAATGTGGGAAGAGCTATGTAGGACAAAGCGGGAGATGTTTGAACGATCGCCCCCGAGAACATAGCAATAATGTGTCTAAACGGCGAAGAGGGTTTCTAGACGCACACTGTAGGAAATAAAAGAAAAACGGTAAAGATGATAGCCATTCAGAAGTAGAGTTCGTGCGTCCGCCCGTTTATCAAGATTGGTCTGTTATCGCCAAAAACCTTAGCCAACTTAGTCGAGTGATCATAGAGGCTGAAATGATAGACAGGTTGGGTGGCTCCTGTGAGGCGAAGCCATCTATTGCTCTTACTGGCAAGTAGCTGTTATAATTGCGCCAACATACGAATATGTCACCTACTGCGCATGTGTGATAATTGCCGGGTTGTTTCTAGCTATAAACACTGGCTCGAGGTTCGAAATAAACTGCTGCAAGTGAGCCCTCGTGTGTTCCATGTGTCTTCCTTGTGTCCTCTTCTTTATTTGCGCTGTACATTTCTATCATGCAATTTTAAGGCAGGGGTGCATTTATTGGCTACAGTTCTACGCCTACATGACTCCCGTATTCTGTCTGCCCGTCAGACCGTGCGTCTTTGTACTCCACAAGAAAGCTCGCTAAAATAAAGCGCGCACAGTAATGTACAAATTCACGTGTTATTGTTGACCACACTTCAGAGGTGTCATTCAGTCCTTCTGTGCGCTCGGCTATTCGGACATTTTTTTTCTTAAACATATTATTTATTACAATGCAAGATTATTTACGTTTAATGCAAAACAGAAAGCTAAAGAAAGAATCGTGAAACCTTTCACTACAGAAAGCACACCCAACGAACAGACACTAGAATGCAGGCTTAAGAGAAAGTGCAAGCAAGACATAGTGGCAGGGAAATACTTTCTGGTCACCTGGTCATAGACTTCACTGAAAGAACCAATATTTTTGCTGCAGTTGAATCTTGCAGAATCAAGTGATTCCTATCCATCACCTATCTCAGTTTTCAATAGGCTGCGTAGAAAAATAAGAACGATAACGTCCATGGTCTTGTCACGAATTTCATACCAGTAAGCTAGCGTACAGACATAGAAATAAAATAAATCGTTTCCTTATGTCCGTTAGCAGCAATCGGAAAAAAGTCTGTCATTTTTACCTTTGAAGTAGCAATGGCAGATTGTTGCGGGATTGACTCCAAGACACAAAATTTGCTGTGACAAAAAAAAGCGCATTTTCGCTGGGCATGGCTTCAGCACAAAATAACAGTGTGCATCGATTAGATGAAAGTGTGTCCAGTGTTAGAGAGCCATATTGCGCACTCTGCCCTGCTTAAAAACGCGTCATGTGCAGGCTTACCAAAGCGTACTGTACATTACATAAAAATCATAAAATAAAAAAGATCAAATCTTTGAAGCACATTTCTTGTACGATGCCAGATGCAAGAAAACGGCATAAAAATGAATAAAGAAGAAACGTACTGTCGGAGACAAAAGACTGCGAAATGCGAGTTCTTAGAAAAACGTTTGTTGTAGGCCCACCTCGTTACCTAGACGCCTGATATTGTACGAAGGCATTGAAGGCCTAAATGCTCCTTCCTTTGGTGACAATATCAGGCGGCTGTGTAGCCAGGTGGAGCTACAATAAACGCTTTTCCTACAAATAGAGTCCCACTATCTTTTGTTCCTAATATTACATTGACGGAAAATTATGACTAAACCTCCATTAACAAGGGCGATCACAAATAGTAATATTATATAATAATTGGTTTTGGGGGAAAGGAAATGGCGCAGTATCTGTCTCGTACGTCTTTGTACACCTGAACCGCGCCGTAAGACAATATATGAAGGAGGGAGTTAAAGAAGAACGGAAGAAAGAGGGGCTGCAGTGAAGCGCTCCGGAATAATTTCGACCACCTGTGTATCTTTAAGCTGCACTGACATCGCACAGCACACGGGCGCCTTAGCATTTTGCCTCCATAAAAACGCAGCCGCCGTGGTCGAGTTCGAACCCAAGAACTCCGGATCAGTAGCCGAGTTCTCTAACCACTGAGCCACCGCTGCGGGTCAGATCACAAATGTCAGAAGCCACAGCGAGGAATGGCAAAACAACTTCTACATTGACTTCGAATAGCGCGCGAACAATGTTAAGAGAAATGTCTCGGGAGAACATGAAACGAGAAACTATTCATCAGATGTAGCAAAGGGTTAAACGAAGCGTACCAGCGCGGACTAGAAGGAAACGGTAACCACGCCTCATTGACTAGAAAGGCTAACACTGCAAAACATTAGGTGCGCTGTGTAAAAGAGCTCTATATGAGAAACAGTGAATGCTCCTGCGGGAATAAAATCTCCGCAAAGTGCTGTAGAATCCGAAATAATTGAGGTAATTAAATTCACGATCATTCCAGAAGTGTGCACTGCACATACAGGCCTTTGATGCCATCCCAATGGCATTTTATACACAGGCGTTCATGCATCCGCAGCATATTATAGACATGCAAATCCCCAGATATCAAAGTACAATCCACCAGTCTTAGCAATAACTTGTCGTCCGGACCCTTTCCTGTGAGCTTGCTATTCGCCAGTTTGCGGAAGAAAATGTATGCTACTGATCATCTTTCTCGTGCGAAATATACAAAATCACCCTCCTTGTTGTCCTGTTATCGTCGTGATAGTCTTATACTGCCGCCTTCTTTCGTTGGTTGCCACTGGAGACGAAAGCATTAGATGGCTATGTCCCGAGTTTCGTGCCAGCAAAGCATTCTCCGCGCCTTTACTTCGTTCTGTTATGATCAATATGAAAAAGTTTGGTTGCCTTACATAGTGGGAGAACATATCTCGCTGCAGGGAGATTTTGGTCGTTGTCGTGTATCTAGTTCGTTAATTAAACGCGAAAAACTACACTTCGACGTCACAGTAGGCGCGAACGTCGACATAGCTCCTCCGCACCATTGTGTCTACCTACAAACGTATCTGCAAAAACCGGTTTGTGTTGTATAGTGCGTGATGAGACTTGCAGGGGGGCAGGGCAATTTCTTGACGAATTAAAATATTTAATTAATTAAACGCCCAAACTACTCTGATAACACCATTGCCCGTGTTCGTGTCCCGTGTTTCGTGTCAGGAAAACTTTATCCGCACAATTACGCCGTTCTGTGAATGTAAATGTGCAAAAGTTTGATTGTGTTAGATAGTGAGTAATGAGATCTTGCTGTGTGAAGCACTTCGTTGATTAATTGTTTTACTTAATTAATTACACTTCGAAGACACAATACCCTCATAGGTGGGCATAGCATCTTGACGTGAAAAGTAAAATAAAGAAAGTAAAAAAGCCGTAATGGAAAGAACAAAGGAAGAAAGGGGTGCCGTAGTGGAAGGCTTCGGAATAATTTCGACCACCTCGGGATCCTTACCGTGCACTGACATCGCAGAGCACATGGGCGCCTTTGCGATTTGCCTGCATTGAAACGCTGCCGCCGTGCTGAGGTTCGAACCCGAGTACTACGGATCAGCTAGTAGCCGAACGTGGCTCAGTGTTTAGAGCGGTAGGCTACTGGTCACTGAGCAGTGTGCATTGAGCAAAAGATGTAAAATGTGAAACATACTTTTCATTAAAATAACAGCAGTGGAGGCTCACCTTGCTATAACCGAAATTCCTGAGTTAAGCATAGTATAAGCAAAACTACAAGAAAATTAAATCGAAATAGGTGGACCATTGAAGTCCCTAGCACAGACCACAGGCGCTGCTTTAGAGTTGGAGGAACTACGAACGGTGCACCATAGATGCATCATGCCACTAATTTGGATTTTTCATGCCGGCATTGCTAATGCTTGCTCTGCGTTCTTATAAGGGTTGTGAAAAAGGTCACGAAGAAGTGCTTATTGTGGCCTGAGTGCCTCAGCTCACGCGCAGTACAGAGCACCATCTGTCAGCTAGAACGTCTTAGCGGCATGTCACCAAGAAGTGATGGAGCACTGTTCCGTACGCAAAAAACATTTCATGTCGGCATTCGTGCTACGTAGCTGTTAGTGACAAATAACTAGACAACTAGCTGCCATGTGAGCTATGATTGACGTCTATTCTATGAAGAAGGATTCTTCGCTTTCTAATACAGTTTCTACTTTAGTTTGCAATATAAAAAGAGCAGACACGACCGCTTAGAGCACTGCTTGCTCTCACTGAGGCCAGTAGCCAGCCTGCCAGTTACGAGGAAAAGTGGTGTAAGTAGCAGTCTCTTTCAAAGCGACAGTATCAAAGATCTTTCGAACTCTTGATACGGATTTGGGGAATGCAGCTTCCAACTCTGTGTTTCTAAGAGAAATAACAGCCCCATTTCAGCCATGATTGCTGTAATTGTTGTCGTTTCAGTGTTCATCAGCCCATGCATTTAGAGTTTCACCTCATATAAAACTGGTGTATAGCATTCATTGAGCGCTTCCGCTTGAGGACTGCAGTCGTATGCGACTGTATGAGGAATGCAAGGACAAAGCAAATCATCTGAAATCTTTAGAACCAAGTACAAAATAATTCGAGCGCATAAAATGTGTGTCGCCTCAAGTTACCTTCGGCTGGCTGATCTGCAGACCTTTTCTTTCATTCACCTTGACACACCAACCGCACAGGCTTTTCCTAAAAACACGTTAAAGCTTACAGGCTTGCGGTGGTGAGCGTAGTGTATGCTTGCACTCTGTTCCCATCCGTTATGTTACTATTCCCCTCTTAGCAAATCTACTCATCGTTTGAAGTTCGAAGCCTGGAGAGGAAGAATCCAAAGGAGAAAGGCCAGAAAGAACGGCTTTTCAAGTAATACCTATTCAATGTAATAGCCGAAAATTGTTTTTATGCTGAAAGGAAATGGCGCAGCATCTGTTTTAGTTATCTCGGTGAACACCCGAGCTGCGCCGGAAGGAAAGCAATAAAGGAAGGAGTGAAAGAAAAAACGAAGAAGGAGGTGTCGTAGTGGAAGACTCCGTAATAATTTCGACCACCTGGGGATCTTTGACGCCACTGACATCGCACTGTACACTGGCGCCCTTTGCGTTTCACCCCATTCAAACGCGGCCGCCGCGGTCGCGTCCGAACCCAGGTACTCCGGCTCAGTAGCCGAATGCTGTAACCACTGAGTCTCCGCGGTGGGTGACCAATTTAATAGCCCTAATTTAAAAACTTTCATATGAACCATACGACCAGTGTTCGCATGCTAGTAACCGACGAAACATACATTTTTGCATATCGAAACACACACATCAGAATTCACATAATGCCCGCAAAGTACAAAAAAATTCTGGACAGGAAAGGTAAAAAGTAAAACTAGGCACAGCGATTCTTCGGGCTCGATTACCACGGCATCAACTGTTTCAACGCTGTATGGCTAAGGAAGAGCATCAGAAAAGAAAAATTGATGGCTTGTGTACAGCTTATTGAACTATATTTGTACAATATCCAGAATAATTTTAAGAACTCGACAGCATGCACCTCACTGGTTTGGCATAGGAGAAACTTGAATTGTCGACGCTGTGACTCCTTTCCTTTCGTCTTTCAGACCTTCTTTATTCTCTTCCCTTACGGTGTGGTTCAGGCGTCCGCCGATATGTATGACAGATACTGCGCCATTTCTTTTCCCGAAAAAGCAAACTTTTTTTGGTGTGACAATAAAGAACATCAAAAAAAATCGGGCGCGCATTCTAAGTTGAAATGCTAATGCATGCTCGTCCTCATGAATGCCATTCATCCTGCGTGGATTTTCTTTTTGCTGCATGCATTTGCATTATTAACTTTTTGTTTTTTTGTGTAGTATTAGTTATTTGTAGTCGGTATGTTTTGTGGTACAAAATAGATAATCTCGGTTTTTGACAGAGCGGAATATTTAAGCAATGGCCGACAAGGAAGGGCTTTCTGACTAGTCTGTAAAAAAAGCGAACTTCTTTAACGATGTTTTCTGTACACCAGAGCTCAAGAATATCTAAAATATTAGCGCTCTCTTTGTATAATTGTCAGCACCTAACGCTTTGAAGCGAAGAAATCGTCCTGACATTGCTACGACTCGGCAAACTTAAGTGCAGTTCGAAGTTGTTTAGTCGGTTAAAATCCATTTCGTGTGCCTTGTTTGCAGAACATTGATTCGATGTGCACCTACAAATATGCACTTTTATGCATTTTCAAGAGTATCTCTAAACTCATGCTGTGTACCCTCCCCCAACCCCACCCCCCGTCCGAAAAAAAAGTCTTAAGGTCACCCAAGCGTGCAGAAAAAGGTGTCCTTATTGTAGTAGCACGCAGCTATGACGAAATATTTTGCCAAATTCGAGCAGCTTATCAACGATGTAACCAGTACCAATAGCGTAGACAGTGCACTGGTCACACTTTTGAGGCAATAATTGGAAGATTATTGGCAGTGCTTGCTACGAGCAGCTAGTATTAGCATACGAATTTGCACGAGTTTTACGATTACACCAGATATAGCACTCTTAATTATGTTAAGAATTGAAAATGCTGGAAACTAGTTGGTTGAAATAAAACAAGAGCTTATCAGGAACAAACTTTATTCCACCCAGATGGCACTCAATTAGAAATCAACAATTTCTGACAGCTAATAAAAAAACTATTTTCTGGAAAAAAGTGGGAAAGGCATATTTTTAAATGAAACGACAACCTATTCCCTAAAGCTCTGGACAACAAACAAACCAGCATTCTGCATATTTTTCCTTCCAAATCGAAACCAAACGCTTCAGACAAGCAGCCAATTCGACGTCTTTTCTGCATCCGCAGCTACACGCTGCTTTGAATACGCCGCCAATTCCAGCTGCCTGCTCATTGCACCAAGTTGTACGCGTGATTTTCCTTCGCCAGGATAAAAAAAAAATACAGCCAGGTGATGTGCGTTGACTATCCTTTTTCCTGAAACAACGAGACAATTTAAAGCAGAGTGGCAACTTGCACCCTCACGACTGCCAACTGGCTCACGCGGACGAGAAACCGCCACCAACATATCGGCCTGCCGCTGCTGCGGGACCATCCAGTCAAGGCTGCAGCTGATGTTGATTGCTGAAACCACGCTTGACAGCAGCACGATCGTGGCGCGCGAATGCGTTGGTCACGCGGTTTATTTTGCTTTTCCCGGGCTTTCTATTGAGCCGTGAAAAGAAGAGACACGTGAGGGTTTCCTGATAGTAAATGATGGAATCGGGATTCCTGAAGGTGCTCTACAACTTTGCAGATACAGTTACTTGTCTAAAGTCAATATTTATTAAAATAAATAAACTTGATTAGTCGATTAATTATTTGCCAAAGAAGAAATTGTCTGCGGTGCGCAAGATGGCTGCCACCAGTATGCAACTGGTTTCACTTGCCTGTCTCTAATATTTTATTTTTTGACCCTTGCCTGAAGTTAGGTTAGACACCCAGTATAGCGGAACTCCAGCATAGAGGGTTAACCGGCTGCCGTGCCAGCCCGACGACTGCGCGCGGGCGGTCACGTGATGGGGGGGTCACATTTTGCACGATTATGCAGCGATCTGATCGCATGACTGGCCGCCATCTTGAAATCTCGGACAGACAAGAAACGTTCAGATGCGAGTAGTAAGAGCCAACGCTCTAAAAGTGATTTTCGCCTTTTTGTGGGCGGCCTACCTTCCAGATCCATGGGATCGCCTCACTCGCTGGGCCGTCCGTCGACAAAGCAATGACTCCGCTGTCGCATACAAGTGCCGGAGACGGCACGCCGGCACACCGTATCCTTGCCGGATCCCTCATAATACAACCGAGCGCAACTGTGACAATCTGAAACATAATATTTCAGCCCTGGCTTATGAGCTTTCCAAAGATCCCATTTTTAAAGCAGAGCAACAATAACTTCCCAATATATAGTCCCTTCACTGCCGCAGTAACCCAAAGGGCGTCAGGCCTCCTTTGAGTGCGCGAAGTGTCTTGTCGAAGAAGAACTACTCCAGCTCATGGTTGCTAAGGACCTCTGCTTCTTCATTTTACGCCTAGGAGTGACGTCGTTTCCGTGTCACGAAATAGCTCGCACGTTCCACCGTGCGCAAGATCGGTTTTACTGTCCGAGAATGCGATTAACTTCTATAGCAGTACGTGGCCGTTTCAGGAGTGTTGCCACAAACTCCGCTCCACCGCTCCGCCTTTACTGCAGCACCGTCTTAATCCTCCGCCATGGTTTATTTGAGGAAGTCGCAATCTATCTACTTGGTCCGCTCTCAACTCCTCTAGGTTGTTCGCCGATGATTGCATCGTATACCGCGCCATAACTAACCAAGACTACACGTGCACTCTCCAACAAGACCTAAATGCTATCTCACTTTGGTGTGAAACATGGCTCATGCCTTTAAACACGACCAAATGTAAAGTCATGACATTTTCCCGCCTTCGCAACCAGATTAAGACACCCTACTACCTCAACTCTACACCCGTTGCCTACACATCATCATACAAATATCTTGGCCTGCACATGACACCATCGCTATCATGGGTTACACATATTGAAACCATTTGCTCCGAAGCCTCACGCGTTCTCGGCTACATGCGGCGTAGTCTCTCCGACTCATCCTCAGACATTAAAAAACTAGCATATCTCACATTCGTCAGACCAAAGCTTGAATACGCATCAGCCATCTGGAACCCGTCACAATCATACCTCGCCGCTAATCTCGAAGCCATTCAAAACCGCGCAGCACGATTTATCCCCTCGAACTATTCAAGAAATTCCAGCATCACCTCAATGAAAAGAGACCTCGACTTGCCGTCCCTCGCATCACGCCGCATCATATCTCGTTTGTGCCTTCTTCACACATTCTATTATCACCCACGGTGCAGACATGAGCTACTAACAACACCACTAAGAAGATCTTCCCGTTTAAGCCACAGCCAGTCTCTAGCACGAATTTCCACCCGTACCCTTGCAATGAGTACCTCCTTTTTCCCCCATGCAATAGTCTTATGGAATTCCTTACCCGATAACATAGCCGAATGCTCAGACAGAAAACAATTCCGCAATAAACTAAAACTTCAGCCATCCTGAATAGACTGTCCCCTTTGTACTCTTTTGTCACTTAGTTTGGTTCCATTTCTGCGCCTTGGTGTAATTTTCTTTTGCGCTTGCTTGTTTGCTGTTATTTGACTTAGATGTATGTCTGCATTTTTTACTGTATTTTTCCTTGCTTTTGTTTTTGCTTGCCTTCATTGTATTTTGTATTTTGCTCTTCACATTTTTCCACGTTCAAGATTTTGTACATCATGTTAATTCGCCCCCCCTTATGTAATGCCCTCGGGCCCTTAAGGAGAAAATAAATGAAATGAAATAATGGCAATAGCTGTTTCGTCATATTTGCTGACTGCGTTATACGTTGTGAAACTCGGAAGATTCGACTGCTGGACGAGTTGGTGCATTACTCGAAGATACAAGGCACATGAGTAGACAAGAGGAACAATGAGGGGGAATGACTGCTAGGCGAGTTGGTGCATGACTTGATGATAGAAGGTGCAGGAGTAGACAGGACGAACACAGAAGGAACACCTTGTCCGTGTTCCTTCTTTGTTTGTCCTGTCTACTCCTGCGCCTTATATCTTCGACGTTGTGAAACAACCACTCTTCCATCGGCTGCAGTTACTCACTGTTGCTCTTTCTACTGCACTCTGCCGACTAACGCCATAGACCTCCAAGAGCTCTAATCAGGGACAGAGACCACGACTTCACGCCTGTTATCGGTGGAGAGCTCTTCCGTTTTTGCCCAAATACTTTCCAACACTGAACGCACGATGACGCACAGACAAATTCTTTCAATGAGAGCAAAAACGAAACTCTCAACGACATACTTGTCATGCATGTGGACGAAGGCCACATAAACCTGCACACCAAATTGCCCTCGTCACTTATGCCTTCGATAGCGCCACCTATGAGACGACCCAGTACCGTCCATTCTCTCTAGTAGACCCGTCCACCGCGATATGCGCGTCGCATCACCCTGTCTTTTTCCACCAACGACGACCGGTGCATTGCCGAGGCAATGTCTCTAGCGGAAAGAGCTCGCTGGATTGCTCGTATCTCTTATAAAAATGGCTGCCAACTTTCTTTAAAAGAAGTGTTAACTTTCTATGTACTCTATTGACCTTGTAGTTACTTTTACTCTGCATCAGCAGTTGTTAGTACAAAGTTCGTAAAACGTTACTTCTCTGTATGTACTAATTTCCGTAGAATATTACTATAAAATAATTTTTACATTCAATGCAGGTTTGTTAATAAAAAGGTCGTAAAATGTTACTTCTGTGGATACACTCCTGTCAATAGAAAGTCGCTGGAAAATCTTGGTACAGTTTGACGCATCGAGAGAAATATACGAACAAACTGCATGGTGCTTAAAGTGGTTAAAACTATCTTATTCGCATAACCGTGTCATCTTGCCTGAGTGAATGACGAAATCTATTGCATCTAATTAACAATTTTACTACATCGAAAAGCGTCCAACATTAATCGTAGCAAATGCATTTGGAATCAGACCAAGGTACGAAAAAATGTTTTAAAATAGGTGATATTCTATTTGAATTAATTTTTCATACTGCTTTGTATGTACTGTTGTTAGTAGAAATATACTATATACCAAGAAAACATTTTAGTTCATGCGAATAAATGCCTGAAATAATCAAGTACTATAGTCGAACTCTTCAAAGCTATTAAAGCAAACTTGAACACGACAACAACATTAGCAGTCCCATTCTCTTAGCCGAGTATATTCTAATAACATTTGTTGAAAAGAAGTTGATACAATTATCTTACTGCTTTCTATGTACTCCTGTCACCAGAAATGTACCAGAAACCGAGAGAACATATTTATCATCCGAATAAATACCTAAATTAATCAGGCACATCAGCCCAACATGTCAAAGTAACTAAAGCAACTTTAAATACGAAACACCCATTACCAGTCACATTATCTTGTCGAGCTTATTCTTTTAACATTTGTTGATGGGAGGTTCATACAATTTTTTTACTGCTTTCTATATACTGCTGTCATAGAACTGTACTAGACACCAAGAAAGCATTTTTTGGTCATGCGAATAAATGCCTAAAAAAATAGAGTACTCCAGCTGACAACTTCGAAGCGGCATCTAAACCAACTTTGAACACGAAACAAAAATTTGCAATCATATTCTCTTAGCCGAGAACAAAGTGAGTTTTTTTAGCTATTTCATTTCAATTTTCTCAGTGTATGTCTTACTGCTTTCGCATTTTAGAGTGCGGTAAGAAAAGGCAGAGTTCATAAGAGAAGATTACGCCGAAATTCATAAACGCGCTTTGATTTGAAGACATTCAGTGAAACTTGTTGATCGAAGATTTATAAGATTTTAGTTTGCATGAACTATTGTTTCAAAAAGTAACGAGAAAATGAAATAATTTTCGTACAATGTGAATGAATTTCTAGAATACTCACGTATTGTCTTACACTTCAAGGGCATTAAAAGAACTTTCTAAGCAAAGATAGGAGTGAGTGCGATATTTTGTTTCAGAAGCACAATGATGAGCTGGTTGCAGCCAATTAATTTCAGTGGTGCATCACTCTTCGCGAAAACAGTGCTTTCTGCTACGTATTCAGTCTTGAATTCTCAGGCAGTTGCAGTAAAAATTACACAGATTTAACATTTCAGAACTAACAAAGTTTCAGCAGAGCTGGACCACCCCTTTGCCAATTCAGTAACACGTTGGTGTTGCTACTATTGCAATTCTTGCCAGGTCATATTTTACCGCGCACTCATAGTTACAGCAATTTACCGTACGAAGGTGCTTAAACTCCCTGGTGTTAAGAACAATTCACTCCGGCGTTCCGGAGGGATTACTGTTGCACGCTGGAAACAAAAATTGAAGTTTAGCGTCGCACCAATGTGTGTCCACACAATTGAATGACAAGTCACTACGTCAAACATGCCACCAGAGGTGAGCGAGAGTCACCTCTTAGAGCAGCTGTGTTCCTACGCGTCTGCGCCGTCAGCATGCTTCCACGTCAACCTCTCTCCTCTTCCTGGAAATCCCCTCCACACCCCCTCCTTTATTCCCTTCCCCTCTATTTTTTCGGTGCATCGTACCCATAGCCAGCTGGCCGAAATTGAAGTGGAGCCCGCCACTCTTCCGCCGCTTTCTCTCCTAAACATCTTTTTTTCTTGCATACCTTCCGTAACAGCATTACTGATATGTCCACCAAGACGTCTGAGAGACAAAAAAGCCTTTTTGCTACTATGTGCCCCTGCCAATCTGAAATTAGGAGGAGGAGAGAAAGGTAGTCTGGCGGGATGACAGCGAGGACGACGAACACACGACACGGGGGTACTAAACGAATGCGCATCACGTTCAAAAAATCTTAGCGGTTATGTAGCTTAGCTCAATTAAAGAGCTGGAAAGATACTTGGGGAAAAGCGATGATACATGGATGGTAACGGTAAAATTTATGTTCAAAAGCGCGTTAAAGTTTCTTGAAATAAAAACGCAAAACGATTTAAACAATGTGTTTTTGGCTTTCTGAAAGAAATTCTAACCTATTTCTCGCACATATGCTTTCAGAAATGCTCCATATCTAGTCTTCGTGAGGATAAAAAAAATGAAGCATTTTATGGTCCTCGGACTGGTAGCCTGGGTGGGCTTCGCAGCTTCAGACTCCATACCACAGAACGATACAGGTACGTATGAGGAACCCGCAGCTCTAATTAAAGAAGAAAGGGCTGCACAATCATCACTTGTGTTAAACTAGTGGTATACAGTGAGTGCTTTGCAGCTGCGTTTCGGTGGAGGTGAAACGCTAAAGCGCCCGTGTGCTTTGCGATGTCAGCGGACGTTAAAGATCCCCAGGTGGTCGAAATTATTCCGGAGCCCTCCAATACAGCACCTCTTTCTTCCTTTCTTCTCTTAGTTCCCTTCCCTTACGGCGCAGTTCAGGTGCTCGCCGATATGTGAGACAAATACTGCACCATTTCCCTTCCCCAAAAACCAATTTTCCTTTTTAGTGAGTCAAACAAGAAACTGATACAGAGACGAGAATAGCTGAATGTTAGCTGTTTTATTTCTCGACTAATAAAAAAGCACGTCGTTTATTTTATCAAGCGTACAGCTCTCAAAGGGTGCGACCGAGGTTCACCGTTGGTTTCATCTTACACCAAAGATTCTTCGGAACAAAAATGGTTTTCTTAGAGAACGCTGCACTATTAAATGGCTTCTGGGAGTTTAACGCCCCAAAGCAACTCAGGCTATGACGGCCGCCGTAGCGAAGGGCTCCAAAAACTTCGACCACCTGGGTTTCTTTAACATCCACTGATATCGCACACTACACGGGCCTCTAGCATTTCGCCTCCATCAAAATTCGACTGCCGCAGCCGGGATCAAGCCCGCGTCTTTTGGATCAGCAGCCGAGTGCCATAACCACTAAGCCACCAGCGGCGGCCTATCGCGCTAGTGGTAAGCCTATATGTTTTTTCATGCAGCGAGCATAAAATGAAGAGACGTTACGTTTTAAGTGAGACGGACATTTTTTTAGTTTAATGTGTCGTTTGGTCCATGTTGCATGACTTCCACGTTTTTTAAGCTTCCATACATGAAACACGGCGGAGAATGAGAAGGGGCGTTTTCTTACACGTCGTATTTACGTGCGTATGACTTTCTGGAAGCTTGTTAGCGAACAGAGCACACCTTCACCTTAATTATTTAGTTCGCGTACAGCTAGTTTGGTATTTAGCACATTACAATGTAGCTTTGCTGGACGGCACGCAAGCAGGCTGAAGCCTTTCTTCAACAAGGAGAAGGCGTGGTGGGGTCCGTCGAAATATGACAGTGGTAAGTGCAATACAGCGCCTCAAGAGATACAAGTGTCAGCTTCTGAAGATTACGCTCTGAAATTCGTCGTTTGATTCCTTGGCTTGATAAAATTGCCTGTTCGCTTGCATTTTTAGATATGTGGGACGCGGAAGCGCCCATTAGAGTAAACTTCTGAGTACGAATTTGGTTACCACCACATGATTTTTTTTTATTTGAGGCTTGTTTTCGCACACACTCGCCCATCCGCTCCATTAAAAATTCGCAGAAATGCCGGAGGTGATGGTGTCGCCGCACCGCTCATACAGCGCCACGGCCATGATCAACATTCCGTAGCTGAAGTTGTTCTCCGAACAATCCGAACTATATCTACCATGCAGTTGAGCAACAAGAATGCCTAGATGTTCTTCCTACAGTAATTATATTTTGTTCATGCCTTTAAGCAAAGGCTGTTGCAATAGTCAATTAAATTGATCCAGTCTGCTGGCTAGACAACCAGCGTGGCCACTGCGGACGCCTTGAGGTCTGGACTTTGAGCCCACAATAGTTTTCTTTCCCCGAGTAATATGGTCCCCATTCTGCAGAAGTTGACTCTGTACTGATACTTGATCTCAAATAAATTCACTGCGAAGGCTGCAAACACGACGACAGCATTTATTATATCATACGATGGTTCACTTTGCATTTTTTATTTGCGAACGATAAAAGGGACCCAATTGGCTCTCATTCTTTTTAACGACGAGTTACACATATAGTAGCCATCTCTGTATTAGCGACACTTTATTCTTCACAAATCATTAGTCAGCTAGAGATGCGTGCTTTCTCATCAGTGTTGCGCAATTTTCTCGCTTTTTTGTTCCAATTCTTAACGACGACACCACGTCTGCTCACTTCGCACGTTTTGCAGGCCGAAAATTCTATTTTTAGGCCGCGAATGCGTTGCCCTCCTTAATGTTTTAGTGAACTACATCAAAAAGGAGCATCTCTGCCTTTAAGGGTGCACCATCTGAAACCTCTCGGAGCACCCATTTGACAAGTCGGAACACATAGTCCAGCTTCCCTTCAACGCTCTACCAGTGCTGAATGATTGCGTCATTGAATGTATCGTCCACTTCACCCTTCGCTATCAAACAGCAGCGAAACCTTCCGCAACGCCGCACTGAGAATCTTGTTTTATTTCTTGTTTTATAGTTCTCTGAAATGAACCCCGCGACGTGATAAAATTAAGCAACCTAATCGCCTGATTAACAGAGATGCTGCTGAAGGCGCTGCCCGGTTATGTGCTTTCAATTTTGGTCAATAGAAAATTTGCCACCCACAAAAAAATTATCTGATAGACAGCAAAACAAGTAACTTCGCCATCATGTTTGCGACGTTTGTTACTGGAGGGTCGATGTTCGACGCACCCTTCCTCTCAAAAGCCGCCGCGGTGGCTCATTGGTTACGGCACTCGGCTGCTGGCCCGAAAGACGTGCGTTCGATCCCGGCCGCGGCGGTTGAATCTCGATGGAGGCGAAATTCTAGAGGCCCGTGTACTGTGTGATGTCAGTGCACGTTAAAGAACCCCAGGTGGTCGAAATTTCCGGAGCCCTTTACTACGGCGTCCCTCATAGCCTGAGTCGCTTTGGGAAGTTAAGTCCGCATAAACATAAACCTAAACCCCGTCCTCTTACGAAGTAATCGTACAGCACTGCTAAAACATGAGAAAACAGTTGTAGCCGATTTTTCGTCTACACGTGCGAACGCCTCTCCGCGCACCCCTGAAAGGTTTTTCGACGCAGTTTTCGTGTTTTCTGTCCTCGATAGACCAGCTCTCGCCAGTATTAATTGCTCAATCGATGCCAAGCGTCTCAAACCGTGATTGTGGCCAGCGCTGATAGTTATGAAAAAAATAATAATTTGATCTAATTTGAGATTGCGTGAATGGTGTATCGACAAAGTAACCTTGTTCACAAAAAATTTTGCTCACGTGAGCGCTCTTTGATGCTTCCGAGGAAGCACTGATTGGTTGGAGTAAAAAATCTTGAAGTCGAATGTGAAAGAAGGCACAAACACAGATAATAATTTAAAATATTTAGATGTGTTCGAATATTTCCCTTTAGAAGTTTTTATGACTGTGCCGGGCTTTAATATACGCATACTTTGTTTTCAAAACAGCTTCACAATATGAAGAACGGAAAAATGGCATTTCATTGAATTTCAACAAACACGCATATGTTAAAAATAATACGGGACACCATTTTTTTCAGCGCTTATGTGAAGGTCAGGGTGATGCGAAGCTCCAATTTTCTATGAGTGCGGAGTTTTGCGTAACTCCTTCCAAAAGCTTGAGAAAAAATGCCATGCGATATTTTTTTTTAAACGCCCAAATTACTTTTCCGGACATACGAACCCATTGGACGGAAAAATATAATTTTAGTCAGAACTGACGGACAGGAGCTTCAAGGGCCGCAGCCGTAATAAGCTACTGAATTGAAATCCATGTCTTCTTAACATAACATATGCCATTACACCTTCGCCCATCATTAATGCCCTGAGGTAATAAATCTCGCTTTAAAAAAAAGCCTCTGCTTTCTTGTCTTTACACTTTTTCACCCCTAACTGACAGTTATGAAAAGTTCATCAGCATTTAACTCACTGTGCCAGTTCAAATAGAACCGATCGTAGGAAGGCGAATTTCTTTTGCCTTTTTGAGACCCAAAAAAGTTTTTTGCCTTTCAGAGTTTCCCGTGTGCTCTACCAGCGCCTGCATAGCACGAGGTACATGTTGTTTCTTAATTTTTCAGCGGTTCGTAAAGCGCATTTCTGATCCTGCGCCATTCTTTGTCAACATTTCCAAGCAGTCCTATGAATCTTCAAAGAAAAATTGCTCCATATTCTTAGCGCAGGCTGGTCTTTTATGGGAGTGTTAAGCAGGGCAATAAACAACGAACGATGTGTTATGCAACATTCTGCACAGCCATGAACATGCCACTTTTTACTCTTGTAGAAATGAACGCACTCCTTCAAAGCTTCCTAATTGCTTTAATGTTGCTGAACAGAAACTCCTATTCACTAAAGCCCCCTCATCTTAAACAGGAATGTTCTCTGCGATGTTCGATCTCACGTAAGGCTTTAGTGGTCTTAAGACCATTTTTCATGTTACTTGAACTGAAGGTGTTGCTGTTTATAAACTATTACGGCACGCGTGTCGTCTCTACTGGAACCATAGTGTATCTAAATAGAAGGGTAGAAACTTGGGCTTGTTGGTACATTTTCAAGGGTAGATTTGGTAGCGCAAAAAAAAAGTGTTTTTTTGCGCTACCAAATCTGCCCTTGTACCTAAATATTGCACCTAAATTGCTGGTGTCACGGTTAGAGAGAACCTGAAGAGTGCGCTTTTGATTCCAGCATCTCCTTATGCTCTAGATTATCCGTATGGAGTATGCTCAGCTACCAGATATATTTTATTAGGCTATCAGATGCGGGCGAAAGATCAGCAGATAACATCGTTGTCAGACTTTTCCGGGGTTTCCTTATTGCCGCTAATACCACCACCACTCAGGCATCGATTCTGATTGTTTTTTTGCATAATTTTACGCTCTGTTCGATGCATAGATCAAGTGTTCCGGTTACCATCTATCTGTTCTAACTCCTTAACTGGAAACTGTCTGCCAGTACTTTACCTCTCGTGGAAAAAAAAATTATTCTCTTGGCACATGACAAGTACACTTTGCGCAATATATTCCTGGTCATGCATAATGTGGTTTCGCAGGCTTACCATCACTGGCACGTTTTTGTTTCGAATGAAAAAAAATGGATGGACTTTATCAATCTGTAGCAGACTATTACAAGCTTCATCGTCGCTCTATAAGAACTTTCTAGAAATGGTCCTCAAAATAAAAGGAAACATATAGCAAATGACCTAGCGAGAAAGATACTTTTGTCTGACAAACTTTGCCTCCGCATTATTGAGAATAATGTCACCTCTTCCAGCAAAACTAATCAATGAATCCCTTCTGGAGAAATATACCCCATGCGAGAATTTCCACTCCTATGCTTGCGGTGGCTGGGAAAAAAAGCATCCAGCTGGGACCGATGTATACAGTCTACTAGAAAAGGAGTTAAAAACCAGGCTTGAAGGTAAGCGCCGTCTTTTAAGTTGCAACGGAGATACGACTCGCAACAGGCACGCTTGTTGATTCCAGAAAACATTTCATATTATCAAGCTCGAAATTACAACAAAGAGCATTCTTTTATTGCTTTTCCATCTCTTTCAACCCATTGTAATATTCCTCACGGCATAGTTGATATATCCAAGCCTTGTAAGACCGTTAGTAAGTCTTTATACATCAAGCCTAAAGAAATCTACGTGCTTCGAATATTTCTTTATATTAAGCAGGAGCTGTTTGCTACGTGCAGTTGTCTAATCGCAGTGGTGGCCTAGTGGCTTTAAGCAACCGCCTCGCATACCGGAGGTGCGGGGTTCGATCCCCAGTGCCGCCGGGTGCCCACCGGTGGTACAATTGAGTGCAAGCTTTCCCCTGGTCTGGTGCTCGGCTCTTTTAGGGTGAAATGCTTGGGAAATGGCTCTTAATTTGAGCCCACTTTCAGAAGTCGAAAATACCTTGTGCCATGGCGCTCTTTGGCCAAAGATGTCCTTGCACCATAAAAATCCAATTTCCATCATAATTCCTCAACAAAGCAACATTGACCGAACTAAATGGAAACACGGACAAGCGCTGACTATCAGTTGAAATTGGTATAAAACACACCAATAATATATACAGTGAAAATTAAAAATTGAATAAAGCCGGAACGATCATGCCAGTCACTTATGAGAAGCGACATATCCTACCTCCTTTTCTGACAAGGCCACAGAAGGACCGCTGATGCATGTTGCACCTTGGTTGTGAATGTAATACGCAAGCTTCATTTTGCACACCCACCTTTCCTTGTGTCTGAACAGAATGCGTGTGTTGCTGTAAATCAGCGTGCATTCTCACTTTTTGCAAAGTAATGCTCCGCGACAAGGCGGATCTTTTTTTGTATTTCTATCGTACTCCTGTTCTTGCTCGATTATGCATTTCTCTTGCAATGAGCAGGTGTGTGCGAAAGAGGATGATCTCTCGTAGTGTTTTCATGCTCCGTCAGCCGCTTGTTAAAACATCACCCAGTCTGGCCCATACACACTACGTCACATGAAACGACGATCTGATATACGTCTCCTACATCGCAAGGAGTCGCTCGGTAAGCATGTTGTAACTGGCAGCCATCATTCTTTCCATATAACTCTGAGTAACGTGCTTACACATCGTGCTCAGTATTCTAGGTGCGACATGGCCATGATCTTTCACATAGTCTGAAGAAAATTGTAGGCAGGCATGGCATCGACTTATTTTATGGCGCAAGAAAACGGAGCACAATATGTAAGCAAATTACGCAGGCCCAAGAAGGAAAAACGTTGGCTGCCAGGTATGACACGTTTCCCGAGCCATTCTTTGTGATGTGGGCATGATATATCTAGGGGTTGAAACTTTACCTTTTTATTTTTGAAAATTCAGCGTACTTTTTTGGTGATTGAATGTGGCAGTTCTGAATAGTCAAAAGGCACTTAAACTATATCTTGGGGCTTTTGCAATCCTAAACAATTTATTTTCTAGGAATAACGTGCAAATGTCAGTACTTGGAACGGTGCTTGTAGCGAAAATTCCTACCGCCATAAAGAGAGTAGCACAATGTAAATGAGAGCCGGGAAAGAAAAAAGGAAATGGGAAGTTTATTTCAAATTACTAGGTTGGCGTATTGCCGTTGGGTTGTCCCACTGAGTAGAGCGCGAAGGCGGGGCGCCACGCGGTCTGCGTATTGGATGCAACGATTGAGCTCCTACTCAATTGTCGCGGTATCCAGAAAGTAAGTCGTGGTGCCCATATGTGGCTTTCTGTCAGGGATCGGCTAACTGCTCTAAGCAGGTGACGCTAGTGAACAAATATGTTTATCTAGAAGGCGACGTGTGACCCAACGGAGCAATACTTCAAACAGCACAACTGTACTGCTTATGCAAGAATGCCATCGTCGCATCATGCCACTAGGTTCCTACTTGGTTATTTTTAAACTTTTGCTGAGTGTAAATCGCATTCAACAGCCAGCAAGCTATGCCTTTCAAACCGAGACCCTTTTCGGTTCGAACAGAATTCCCAAAAGCGAATTCGGAGCAATTTTATTCATTTTTTTTAGCTTTAAATCAAGAACATCAACTCCTAGGTACATCAGATGCCCTTTTCATGAGTGCATGTATTGCTCGACTGGACGGTGTGTTGACTAGTGCTTAATGGAGCATGAAAACAATTAGAAAAATGTTATGGGAGCACTTTCCCAATTTAAAGTGCGGCAAGGCGAAAGCCTTTGGCCTTACCGACTGCGATTCTAGCTTCGCAGGTTCCCATACCAGTGGCACACCCAAGGGCTTCTACCTTGCCATCCTTACGACGTTCTTGGCGATTGCGGTCTGCTTCTCTGGCCTTCTTCTTCTCTACTTCTCTGGCTTCTTGCTTCCGTGGTGGTGGCGCGCAGGTGGTGCCACCAGCGCGTGCGCCGTTACCATGACGACCTCGGGTGTGACGTCACCCTCTCCCTTCGCTATATCGACGTCCGCGCTATATCGACGCATTTCGGTGTTTTCTTAGTTTTTCGCTATAATTGGCCGTAATTAACTAATCACTTTAGAGTCATCAAACATTGCGTGGGGTTTAACCCTTCTCGCTTAAAACAGAATTTTGAAAAGCGAATTCGGAGCAATTTTATTGCTTTTTTTAGCTTTAAAACCCAAAACTCCAACCCCCTAGGTACATCAGATGCCCTTTTCATGAGTACACGTATTGGTCGACTGGACGGTGTGTTAACAAGTGCTTAATGAAGCATGAAAAGAATTGGTTTTGGTTTGGTTTTATGGGGGTTTAACGTCCCAAAGCGACTCAGGCTATGAGAGACACCGTAGTGAAGGGCTCCGCAAATTTCGACCACCTGGGGTTCTTTAACGTGCACTGACATCGCACAGTACACGGGCCTCTAGAATTTTGCCTTCATCGAAATTCAAGCAGGAAAAGAAATAGGAAAATGATCTTTTTTTCGCATATAGCTGTTCACGGCAGAAAAAAAGTTTTGGGAGCACTTTGCCAACCTAAAGTGCGGCTAGGCGAAAGCCTTTTTGCCTTGCCGACTGCGATTCTAGCTTCGCAGGTTCCCATACCAGTGCAACTCGCAAGGGCTTCTACCTTGCCACACTTTCGATCTAGACGACGTTGTTTGCTTCTCTGGTCTCCTTCTTCTCTTATCTGGCTTCTGTGGTGGTGGCGTGCAGGTAGCGCCACTAGCACGCGCGCCGTTACCATGACTACCTTGGTTGATGTCAACCTCTCCCGTCGCTATTTCGACGTCTGCGCTATATCGACGCAAAAGGTTTTTTCTTTGGTTATTTCGCTATAATGTACTATAATTACCTAATCACTATACAGTCATAAAACTAGGCGTGGAGGTTACATTTTGTCGCCTATATGTAATGCTCTTATACGTTTTCTACTATCTTGATTAGTTGCCGCGTTATTTGTAGAAGACATCGTCACACCGGACGCGCGAGCCATTCAAGGCTTTCTCCTTAAAAAGAAAATACGAGCACGAAAAGGCGTACGAATAGAAGGAGAAAGAATATGATCCGTCTTTTCACGGAGCATTACTTTGCAAAAAGTGAGAATGCACACCGGTTTACAGGAACACACGCATTCTGCTCCTACACAAAGAGAGGCTGGTGCGCAAAATCATGAAAGATTTTTATATTCAGAACCAAGGTGCAACCTGCATCAGCAACTCTTCTGTGGCCTTCAGCACACAATAGAAATTAGGGGCTCGTTATGGCACACATATGAATGAAGTCAACAGCTAACGAAACAAACGATCATAGGTTTGGTTAAGGGGGTTTAACGTCCCAAGGCGACTCAGGCTATGACGGACCCCGTAGTGAAGGGCTCCGGAAATGTGGACCACCTCGGGTTCCTTAACGCGCACTGACATTGCACAGTACACGGGCCTCTAGCATTTCGCCTTCATCGAAACGGGACCGCCGCGGCCCGGATCGGACCCGCGTCTTTCGGGCCAGTAGCCGAGCGCTATGAACCACTGAGCCACCGCAGCGGCATAAGGGAGTGTTTCTATTTTTCAATCTGCGGTGTAGATAAGTGGAAGATTAATCGTGCGAATATTTTATCCCTTGAAGATAAACGATTCCAAAGCTGAATAAAAATCAACCGCATGCCGTCAGTGGGACCCGAACTCACGACCTCCGAATGTGGCGTCTTGTCCTCTAGCAATTGAGCTACGGCCACGGCTGACCGATCTTCTGCTTTCGGGGGTATTTATGCTGTTTGTTATCCAACATTAAAACGTGTCCACCTGCCCCACCCTCGTTCATGGCGGCAGACGAATTTCGTCTCGTATTGCCACGTTGGAACGAGGTCGAACAGTGAGGGCGGGAGCTGTGCGAGAACACTTCTTATGCTGCCTATGGCATCGAGACCGCCAGAACCGAAGGCCCTCGTCAGCTATTGAGCAGACACGGCAAGAGAAAGGAAGGAAGGGCTGGTTAAGACTTAAACCAAAGAGTAAAGGAGAGCGCATTTTTTTAGTCTGTGGTGTTTATCAATGAGGGATTAATAGTGTACTTATTTTAATGCTTAAAAATAGGTCACTGGAAAGCAGAAGAAAGGGCCTATTATTCCTCAGTAATCTCCCATTAATCAACACCACCAACTGAAAAAAGGTACATTCCCTTATTCTCTTTGACTTCAGTGCTTTTTCCTACCTTCATATACTACCATGGATTTGTCAGACGAAGAAGTGGGGTATTTAGCTTCCCACGTATGAGGGGCATGATTGTTCGCGCTTTTTATGCTTCTTTATTTTTACTGCATATAAACAGCATTGATTTCCGAAAGAATCAATTGATAGTGAGCGCTTGTCTGCGTTTTCAGTTTCGTCCCGTCCTTGTTGCCTATTAAACCGCTCTACGTACAGAACTTAGTGGATTTCGACTGTGAACCTTCAACGCTGCATATTTCAGAACTGAGTGCACTGTTTTCATGCCACGTAATTTCATTCTTCGGAGTGACGAAATTATCTTTTCGCTTCGTGCCTGTTTTAATAATTTTAACTTCACATCCGCTGACTCTACAGCGACTGCGTGAGTACAACCGACTTTTTTTTCGAGTTCCTTTGGTGCTTTCGCTGAAGCAAGAACTCGTTTCATCACCGTTGAATGCTTTCGCAGCAACTAGGTGCACAGGTCACACACGGTAGAAACACCCTTTGAGAAATGCTTTCCCTGAGCATAGCCTAACGCGAAAAGATACCCCTGAGACAAAATGATTAACTTCCACCTCACTGCATAAATAAAATTAATTGTGCCATGGCCGCGTCTAATTAGCCGTCCTTTCACCCCCAAGACATATTTTACTCGCGTTGCCGTTTAAAAAGCTTTTGCTTTTATTTCTGCTAGTTGCTTGGTTTGCAATTGATGAGGACTTCGCGTGTGCCTGATTATGAATAAAGTGCGTCACTCTTGATGCATTCGTTCAGCTATCCCGATTAGAAAAGGGATGTATTTATTAGGTACATTGCATAATACCGGAGACATGCACTGTTAAGACAAAACTCATTCTGCGCAGGTATCCTCAAAAGCTTTGTACCTAACTACACAAACCAAAGTATTGTTGACAAGCTTGGAATCATCTACAACGCCTGCTTGGGTACGTAAACAATATGAAAATGCTCACACCATCCAAAATGCCTAAAGAAGCATTTATTTCTCCCTTTACATGTGAAAACGTCTAACGTCAATACCAAATTGTTGAGATAGACCCCGTACGGCTATTGGAAAGACAGAAGAAACGATGAAGCTTCATGCGGCCTTACTGTTAGGTTATAAAATTCTCAGTTACGTTCTAAACTAGACATATTGCGAATGGCAGGCGTCATGAGACCGTCTTCGTGCTGGCTATCCCCCGCATGGCAGTCGAAATGTACGAATGGTGAAGTCATTTGATTCGAATACCGATTGATTGTTCTAATTTCCGTTCCCTAAAAATCGTACGCAACGCTCATCTTTCAGTGAGAGAAACACAGCCTCCTATCCCCGCTGACTCCATAGGCGCACTTCAAATTTGCGTGGGGGCAAGCACAAAACATCACACCAGCCCTCTCTAACCAGCTCTACCTATGGTACACGAGACATGTTCTTACATCACAGAAGCGCCGCTTCCCAGTGTGATAGCAGAACTCAGTGCCATTTGGGACGGCTCGTTCACTTTAAAGGGCCTACCAAGTGCTACACCGCCGAACAGTCTTCTCCTATATACCGAATGAACACAAGCAGTTTGGGCTCAACGGCATGAAGCCTGTCCCCTGGGCATTGTTGTCGGTGTGTGCACCATCGAGAAATCATATTCATGTCGTGCCCGAGTTGTGTGGGCTCGAAGCAATACGCACCATATTCGGGAAGCGGACAGTGCATCCCATCTACTGCATGTGCCACACCCGCTTCCTCTACTAAAATTATCCACAGGAGACACCGTGCTGCCTAACAGGGAACTTCTCCGCCGCACTACACGTGCTTTTATTCCACCGCGTAGATCCAACCTTCCCGGCGATTTAACTGGCCGTGAGGAGGTGGCATTGAGCGGAATCCGGGTGGATGCTGTGCTGACGCCTGCGTTCAGGGCCCACCGGACATCACAGACCCCGCTTCTCAACTGCCCCTTCTGTTCCTCTTCTGCTACCAAGGCGAGGTTAGCTCACTTCATGCTAACTTGCCACGCATTTCAGGCGGCACGCCAGCGACACCTAGGCATTCAGGGCCACCACCTCAGTCGACCACCGGACACTTGAATCTGGAACCATGGGCCACAATACCGGATCGGATGCATAGCCGACACCGGCCTTCACATGCCTATAACTCTTTGATGCCGAAGGGCACATTTGTGCAATAAGATATTGCGTCTGTTCTATGTTATTTGGCTGTTACATAATGACTAGCAGAAACGGCTTTCTTAACAGAGCTCAACTTCACTTTGCGCTTTTTTTTTTCTGCAAACTGTACTTCTAGAAGTTTAGTGGTAGCGCAGAGATTACCATTAAATATATACTTTTTTTATATTGCAGAGCCTTCCTCATGAAGTGTTTTTCTCCTCGGTTGCAAAAGAAAGCCGTGTTCACATTTTTCACCCATGCTACAAAATACTTTTGCAGCTTCTCCAGAACCAGAAGGGCGGGGAGATGGCTTGTTCAATGTACTGTCATCTTATGGACTGGGAGATTGGCCAATACTTAATGCCTCCGAAATAAATTCCACACTGGAGATTAATGCTACAGATATGTTGCTGCAGATCGGAATCAGAGGAATATTTGATGTCTACGTGAAAAGAGACCCGACGAACTCCACATCTCACATTCTCCAGGTATATTTTATATTCATGTTGACGTTTTAATTCACCAAAGGCAGTGCTGAATACACCAAATAGCACGATTCATAACGAATGTGTAATCTATATGACACTCAGGCAAACTGCCCATCAATTTGGCTAGAAAAATATGTCATGAAATGTAATAATTGCACAGTGAGCCACCAAGAAAAGATAATCGATTAAAAAATTGGCAGAGTTTCCTCTCAGTAATGTTCCGGCTTAGCTCAAATTTTGCGCAATCCATTCCGTCATTTATTATGAAAAGCGGACTGACAGCAAAGTTTCTATGCCGCTGTACGCGACGAATAATGTGGATGCAAATGATAACGAACAACAGCGTTACAAAAATAAGCGGATAAGCCACACCCAGAACGTATTAAGGGCCCAAAGTTCCCATAGAGTCTATTATAATGAGAAGGTACCAAAAAGGTTAAAAGAAACGACATTTGCGTAAAGTGAAGAGGGCTCCGTCCATCCAAGGGAAGCTATGCCATGCAAGTTAGGTGCGCACAATAAATGTATTTTTTGATCCATCCTACAGTTCAAGTTCAAAAAGTATTGGTATTCTAGGCAAATCGATTTCAGCACAGGATTGACTATATCTCAATCACATGCTCTTTCAGGTTTACCAGGCACTTTCTTTCTTTATCGCGACAATTCGTGAAGCGCGTACCACTCCACAGTCTCAGCCCCGTCAATGCTGCAATGCTTCCCGCTTTTCGCAATTTCGCTGCTCCAGCACGGTCGGTGCAGAGAATGTCACGTTGTATGCGTGTCAGAGAGACGCGTGCAATAGCTCTGCACCCATGCTAAATCTCGCGGTTTTCGAATGAAGAAATAAATGGTCAAAATTAATCGAGCCACAGCAAATAGGTTAATCTGGTTTCCAAATTAAAACTGATATGCCTGTTACGAACGGCCACCTAATAGTCTAATTCCAATCAGGCTCCAATCGGTAATAGTTAAAAAGTTAATTTTTAGGATTTAGTTGACAATTTACTAGTTAGCATGATTCGCCGTTTTTATTTTTTTTACTTTCGCCAGCACTGGTACTACAATGCCGTAAAGAGTTCCTCCTTACCTGAAAACCCGTTCATTTAAAAATTTGGGACCTAAAAAAATTGATTTCTGCTTCATTTGTTGAATATGCAGATTACATCGAGTGCTTGTTGAGGACATTTTTTTTCACACCTGTTTCAAGCGTCATGCCTTCTGTTAGGTTTTTTCGTGCCATTTTTTGGTAGCTGTTCTGTATTGATGAGAACACTCCTTTGTTTCACACGATATAATGCAGCAAAAAATGTTCTTGCTGATTAATGTCGAACTATTCAGTCCTGTTTAGGCTGTGGTTAAGTATATTGTCCAGTAACCCACTGCTGCTTATAAGCGAGAGGTCCGGTCAAACTGCGATATGCGGCTTATCTTGCCGCCAAATGTCTTACGGAAATAAAGAGAATAAACGACCTTGCATAGAAATACAATTTCCAGTGACTGCAATCTAGACTGTATGCCCGTAGCACGCAGGGCAGAGCTGTAATCGTCTGCAGAAGTGGCTAAGCTCTTCCGATGAGCTTCGTCCTTCTGCAGAGCCGCAGTTTGCACGTTCTCGTGGACCGACCAAAAGGTACGCAAGCGTCATCTAACGAGCCCCTCATTTCATTTGCCTTGTCTGCTAATAACTTAAAGAGAGCCTCGGTTCTGGCAGTCTTGATGCCATAGGTAGCAAAAGAGGGTTCTCGCACAGTTTCCGCTCTCGCCGTTAGATGACGCTCCACGTCAAACTCGCGGTAATACAGGACGTGCTCCGTCGGCCGCCATGGACGAGGGTGGCGCTGGTAAACACTCTCAAGTTTCGCTTACACGCAAGAACATAAATACCCCAGAAAACAGCAAACTGGACAGCCGTCCCCGTAGCTTGGTTGGTAGAGCACCGGACGCGATTTTCGGAGGCCGTGAGTTCGGATCCCACCGGCGGCATGATTGCATTTTATGCTGCTTTATTAGTAATTTTATTTAAGCGCGATAGGTTAATTGAAGTATTATTCTCCCATTGATTGGCACTACGATTTTTAAAAATAATAAGGATAATAAAAAATAAAGCATAGAAACTTTCCCCTGTGCATCTTGGTTTCGGGGACTGCTGGCTTCCATCGTTTGTTTGTCAAACGAACCCCTCATTTCATTATATATATATAGCAGAAATACGAAGAAAAAGGTTTAGTTTAGAAGCTTTCAAACTAAAGAAGTCAAAAGTCAGGCACTGATTACGTCAGCGATACGTCAGTCAAATTTTTTTGGTTTGCGTAGGTTTACCATCCCATGCGACTAAGCCTATGAGTGACGTCGTAGTGAAGGCCTCCGGAAATTTCGACCACCTCGAGTTCTTTAACGTGCACTGCCATCGAACAGTACACGGGCCTCTAGAATTTCACCTCCATCGAAATTCGACCGCCGCGGCCGGGATCGCACCCGCGTCTTTCGGTTCAGCAGCCGAGCGCCATAACCACTGAGCCACCGCGGCGGCTAGACAAACTTTTTTCTAAAGAATACTGATTCAAGAATATAACATTGTCTCCACGTGCAAGGTAGCAGTAATTTTATTGGCTGACCTTTCTTTTGGCTTTGTTTTCTTCCGTTTGTCGACTTTGTCTGCTCCCGCTGATGTGCGCCCTGCTCTGCTCGATTCTTTAAGTAAAAATTTTCTGTTGTGTCTCCAGCGTCGTTCGTGTGGCAGAAAAAAAAAGCAGGAGCTTTGCAATGCAAATAATTTCTTGCTAAAGTAAAGGGGAGCCACAGATAGGAACTTTTTAAAAAAAACTAAACATTACAGACATTTTTTAAAAATCATTTTATCGCATCCAAGACTACCAGCAGATTTTTCTTCACAGAATAAAATTATCAGCTTCAGCATCAGCTTAACTACGCCCCCTGCAGGAAAGGCCTCTTCCATCTCCCTCCAATCAACCTGCTACGCTTCCCTTTCCTTCGAATTCAATTTGTTACCCTTAAGGACCAGCGGTTGCCTTGCTTTCACAATACATGCCCGGCCCAAGCGGATTTCTTCCTCTTGAATTAAACTCGGATGTTATTAACCCGCCTTAGTACCCTCGCCCACTCTGTACCCTTCCTGTCCCTTAACATCACACCTACTCTACTGTCTTTAACTTATGCTGAACTTTTTTCGTTAGCTTCAACATTTCTGCCCCATAGATGAATACTGGTAAAATGCAGTGTTATATACTTTGATCTTGAGAGATATATAGTATGCACACTTACCGTTTCCAGCACCGCGCAACCAACTGTAAACTGTCGCTGCCTTCGGAGACTGTTGAGCACTGCTTTAGTTTTCTGCATATTAATTTTGAAAAATGAGATTAGAAAATATGTCTTGAAAAATTACAAACTGATATTTTAGCTGTATGTTTCCAATAAGGTGTTTACTGAGGTAATCGCTAAAAGAGTGCGGAAAACATCAGCATTGATTCGGCCAAATCATCAGGCAGATTTTCATAAACGATACTCGATAATAGGCCTTATTCACACTATCAGTCAGCTGATGTAAGAACGCGCAGACTATAACCAACCCCTATGCATAGCCTTAACAGAATACAAGAAAATATACGACTCAGTCGAAACTTCAGCAATCATTAAGCCATTGCTGAATCAGGGAGTTGTACAGCCTCATATGAAAACACTGGAACATACCTATAACGCGTCCTCAGCAACCATATTCCAAGAAAAATTGAGCAATAAAATTCCAATGAAAAATGGTTTCAGGCAGGGAGACACGATCTCGCCCAGATAATTCACCTCCTGTTTACAGGATGCATTTACAGTCCTGGATATGGAACAGTTGATGAGAAGAGTTACTTCAGAATACCTTAGAAATCTGCAATTGCTGATGGCATTGCCTTGCTAAATTACTCTGGAGATGAACTACAAAACATGACGAATGCAATAGATGGGCTGAGCAGTACTGTGGGTTTAAAAAATAGATCAGTTTACCAATCATCTAAATAAAGCATATTTGGCAGAATAGCAAATGCCAAAGCCGAGCTGCCGATTATACATAACGCATGATTTTTGCGGGCTCATTGCGCCACAAATTAAAACTTTGCTCTTAAAAAGAACTAAGAAAATGATTCAATGACGTATTTACTACAGCCGATCTGTTTTAGCTCTACAGATGTAATACCTTCAAGTTGATATTCAGCGCCACATACGTTACTCTTGCATATAATGGTAAATGTGGGATAAATAAAATCAGAGTTAAGGCGAGAAACCAATTTTATGTGGATATATGGTCGAAAAAGCACGTAAAGACGAAGACGAAACGAAGAAACAAATTGGACAAGCAGCACAGTCTCAACTCAACATTCATTTGTCTTTACGCGCTTTTTCTACCATGCACATAAACCAACTCGCCCAACTTTCTGGCCTAATCTGTGTGTATCTGTTCACCATATCAATGCAGGCTGCAGTAGTTCAACGACGTAATCAGATATTTAATGACTGCTGACTCCAAATATGAGCACTGGTTTGCAGAAGTGGGGTAAATATTCTGGAACACCGTGTCACAAAATAGTGACAATGACGGTAGGCAAGATGGCATCCGCCTTTTTCACAAGTCCACTGACGCTCCTCTTTTCCTCAAGCTCGAGAGCACGGTGGTGCTCGAGAGGTTGAAAATGAAGTCCCTGCTCCTATTGCGCATGCGCAGTTCATGTTAGTGACAGGTGCATGCGGCAGATGGAGGCAGCTGTCAAGCCCACACACACTTGCCAGTTCAGGAGCGCAGTTGGGCCTTCGTGGAACCAGGCCGCGCTGGTGCCTTCTACGTGCGTTTGCTTTACATAAATAGCAGACAAATTTTCGCCACTCTCTAGAGGGCGCACATCTTGCGGAAAAGGCGGAGTGTCCACTCTACACTTAAAATCACTCTCGCAGAAGCAGGGCCAGGGACTGTATTGAATCTAATTGATATACCTGATATTGACTGGAATACTATGCAGCATCAATCTAAACATGCAGATGTACTCTTTAATATCATGCTAACGTTTAATTTGAGTCAGATAACAAATCAACCAATGCGTGTACGAGGTAGCAGTTCAAACATACTAGATCTAGTTTTTCTTAGCGATCACATTCCTGCAGTCAAAGCAAAGCTACAGATTCTAGATGGTATGTCAGATCACAAAATAACACTCTGCCATATCGCCATTCGTGACCTGCCAACGCCATCAAAATCATTCCTATCATTTCCGGATTTTTATAGAGCAGGCGACACCAGCATACTCGACCACCTATCTTACGAATTCTCTTCTTTTGAACAGCTTGCAATAGTAACACTGACACTGAAACACTGTGGCAAAGATTCAAACAAATTATAGCTTTTTGCATAACTAACTACGTACCAGTTAAAACTATGAAAATGAATAAACACAACCCGTGGATAAATCACAACATCATTCATGAGAAGCGAAAAGCCAGAAGGCTGAGAAAATCATTAAAGGCAAAACCCAGTGTCAAAAGAAGTTCTATTCTCTGAGGTGCAATCAGTAATATGAAATCAAAAATAAAAGTCGCCAAAGCAAACTTTTTCTTGCAAACTAAGTAGCTTCCTCAAAGATTCTCCGCGTAAATTTTGGCAATATTTAAACCCTAAAAACAAGATACTAAGGTGATGAGTCCTGAAGAAAGCATATCCAGACCAAACTTACTGAATAACTACTTTCAGTCGATATTCACTACTGATGACGGAAACCTACCACACTTAAGTTCCCAACACGTGCCTTCAGCCCCTTAAAGTTCATGAGGCTGGTGTACTCAACCTCTTGCTAAAATTATATTCCAAAAAGGGATCTGTACCCGACAATATACCCAATGCATTTCTAACAAGATATGCAGAATGGATGGCGAAATACTTATCCCTCATTTTCAACAAATCGTTATCTTCATCTTTCCTACCAGCAGACTGAAAATTGGCCAAATAATTCCTATCCACAAATCTGGAGATGAAGATCAAGTCTGTAACTTTAGGCCGATTTCACTTACAAGTAACGCTTGCAAACTACTGGAACACATATTATTGAATAATATAACATCCTTCCTTGAATGTAATCAAATTATATCGTCGTTTCAGCACGGATTTCGCAAAAAACTATCTACCGTCACGCAGCTCGTCGAACTTATACATAACGTTTCACTAAGCATCGACCATCAAAAACAAATTGACCTAATTTTACTAGACTTTTTCTAAAGCATTCGATCGTGTATCCCATAAAAAAAAATAATTGTAAAGTTGAATCTACACTTGGCGAAGGACCATGCAATCATTAACTTGATTAAAAACTACTTAGCTAATAGATTACAATTCATAGAATCTAACCATGAAAAGTCTAACATAAATGAAATTACGTCCGGTGTGCCACAGGGCAGTGTTCTCTCGACTATTTTATTCACTATTTTATTCATTGTCTTCAATGATTTACCTGCTATCATTCCTATTCGAATGAGGCTTTTTTTGTACACGATTGCATACAGTACTATGAAATTAATTCTTCAGATGACCACATAACACTTAAAGA